>PVJC01007782.1:0-51580 GCA_004026665.1 Murina feae | reverse complement strand
CAGTCTCTAGCATTTTCTTGAAAAACCTAATAACCGTGGTTTTGAACTCTATATCCTGTCGTTTTCTTTCCTCCATTTCTGTCATTTGTCTTTGTCTCCGCATTTTGGCTGCGTCCCTTGCTGAGTTAGGCGATCACTGCGAGGGATTAAACTCTAAGCCACTTGGTTACGAGAGTCAGCTGTGTCTACAGTGGGAGAATTTCTGTGCTGGAGACACCCTTATGGGGCAAGAGTTGTTTCAGTGGAGCTTTTATGCTCACTGCATCTGCCCCGGGTGTGTTCCTTGAGGATCTGTTTTGTTTAGGTTAGTCCCTCTCTGGCCACTGGGTGGGGCAGGCTCCTGTATCTTTAAGGAGGTGTTGCTGCAGAAGCCTCTGACGCACTTGGGAGGGGCGGGGCCTCGGGGAGTTCGCCGGGCGGGGCGGAGCAAATAGCTATGGCGCTTCTCAGCCCTGCGCTGAGAGACACCAGGTCTCTGTGTCCCACGGTAATTGCTGCAAGCAACGCTGAGAGAAACCTGTTTTGGATCTCCTCCTGGTGCCGGTCAGACCCCCTTCTCTGGGTGTCTGTGGGACCTCCGAAACTCGCCTGGAACTGGAGTTCAGAGCCGCTGGGAGCTTGTGGCTCTCTCCGTTTTGGAAAAGAACCACGACCTCCGGTACCAGCCCTTCCCCGAGCCCGTGCGCGTGCCTCCGTATCTCTGTACTTTGCTTCCGCCACTCCTCTGAGTCTCAGACTCTTCTCTGGTTGTAGGATTTTCACTCAGCCAGCCTTCCTGTGGGTGCGAGTGGTGTCCGTGTGTTCTTTTCGTGGTTTTTCTGAAATAGTTGTTCACAGCTGCATATACGGTGTCTACCCTATGCCGCCATCTTGTTTCTCCTGGAATACTTTTTCATTGTCTGCATTACTGTTATGAAGTAATTCATTCGATTATTCATTCACTTATGAAGAAAGTTTTTGTTGCTTCCAAGTTTTGGCAATTATGAAAAAAGTTGCTGCAAACATTTGTGCACAGGTTATTGTGTAGACATGCTTTCAGCTTGGACAAACATCAAGGAATACAGTTGCTGGATCATATGGTAAAAATATGTTGAATTTTGTAAGAAACTGCCAAACTGTCCTCCCAAGTAGCTATACCATTTTGTTTTCCCAGAAGCAATGAATGAGAGTTCCTGTTGCTCTGCCTCCTCACTGGCATTTATATTGTTGGGTAGGTGTGTAGTGGTCTCACATTGTTCTTTTAATTTGCGAAGGAGTTCAAAATAGAGGAGTACCATTAAAAATGATCCCATACTCCTTTGCATGATGAAAAAAGAACATGTGCCCTGCTGGTGCGGATCAGTGGTCTACCCATGAATGAGGAGGTCATGGTTTGATTCCTGGTCAGGCCACATGCCCAGGGGGCATACAGGAGGCAACTGATCAATGATTCTCTCTCATCATTGAGGTTTCTTTCTTTCTCTTCTTCTCCCTTCCTCTTTCAGAAATCAATAAATGAACATGTATACTCCACACTCAACTTTGATATTTTCATCACTTCTGCACCCCTAAATCTCTAACCTCAAAAATTTCTCAAAATCATCTTTCTTATGAGTTGGGGCACACTTGTTTATAAAGAAAAAAAATAAGCCAATCTTTTTACCTCTCCCCAAAGTCATTAGATTCAGTGGAAGATCATATTGGGATGTTTTGAGACCAGGTTAGAAGATGCTGCCATTGTTTGTGTTTTCCCAGAAAAAAAACCACATCCTTCCTAAACTTAGAAGTCATTTATTCTGGGGAAAAACATCAAAAAGTCAGCCCCCCATCTCAAAAACGCCACTCCCATCTGCCATCTGTTAAAATGTTCTCTGCATCTATAAGTCTGTTTTCATTCTGCGCATTCATCCATTTTGTTTTTGTGATTCAGTTGTTGATAGATATGTATTTATTGCCATTTTATTATTCATATTTTTATCTTTCTTATTTTCTTCTTCATAAAGAAGATTCTTTTACATTTCATGCAATGCTGGTTTGGTGGTGATAACCTCCTTCAGCCTTTTCTTGTCTGAGAAGCTCCTTATATGTCCTTCAATTCTAAATGATAGCTTTGCTGAGTAGAGTAATCTTGGTTGTAGGCCTTGCTATTCATCACTTTGAATATTTCTTGCCACTCCCTTCTGGCCTGCAAAGTTTCTGTTTGAGAAATCAGCTGACTGTCTTATGGGAACTTAATTACCCATAAGATGTAATTAACTGCTTTTCTCATGCTGCTTTTAAGATTCTTTGACTTTAACTTTTTACATTTTAATTATGATTTGTCTTTGTGAGAGTCTCTTTGGGTTCATCTTGTTTGGGACTCTATGCTTCCTGGACTTGTATGTCTATATCCTTCACCAAGTTAGGGAAGTTGTCTGTCATTATTTTTTTTAAAAATAGGTTTTAAATTTCTTGTTTTGTTTCTTCTCCTTCTGGCACCCCTATGATGCAAATGCTGGTATGCTTGAAGTTGTCCCAAAAACTCTTTACACTAGCCTCATTTTTTCTTCTTTGTTTTTCTGTTCTAATTGGATGTTTTTTGCTTCTGTATATTCTAAATCACTGATATGATTATTGGCTTCATGTACTCTACTATTGATTCCTTATAAATTATTCTTCATTTCAGTTAATACATCCTTCATTGCTGACTGGTTCTTTTTTATGGTTTCCATGTCATTTTTTTATGCTGTTGAAATTCTAAGGTCATTGAGCATCCTTATAATCAGTGTTTTGAACTCTGCATCTAATAGATTGTTTGTTTCCTTTTTTAAAGTTATCTTTCTTGAATTGTGTTCTGTTCTTTCATTTGGGACATGTTTCTTTGTCTCCTCATTTTGGCAGCCATCCTGTGTTTGTTTTTATGTATTAGGTAGTGCTGCTGTGTCTCCCAAGCTTGGTAGAGTGGCCTTATGCAGTAGATGTTCTGTAGGGTGCAGTGACACAGCCTCCCTGATCACTTAAGCTGGGCATTCTAGATGTGACCCCCTTCTCTGCTGTGTAGGTTGTATATTCCTTTCTGTTGTAGTTGAGCCTTGATTGTTGTTGTAATGTAAATGGGAGAGTTTTACCCCCATGTTGATTTACCCCCATGCTGATTGGCTGCAAGGGCTGGACCTGACCACCAACAACCGTGGAGGATCAGCTGTGCAGGGACCCTCCCCACAGAGCAGGACTTACTTCAGTGGGGCTCTGGTACCTGCTGAGTTTGCCACTTGAGCGTGTTGCTTGTGGAGGTGGTTGAGTGGTGCTTCTCTTCCTGGCACTGGAACCCTTGGCTGGGGGCCTGATATGGGGCTGGGACCCCTTGCATCTTAAGGGAGACCTCCCCAGTTGAGATATTCTTCCCAATCTTTCCCCACTACATGTGGGTGTGGGACAGGTCCATGCCACGTCTCTACCCCTCCTACCAGTCTTGATGAAGAAGCTCCTTAAATCCTTAGTTGTAGGACTTCCGTTCAGCGAGATTTCAGGTGATTCTGAAGGATGGTAGTTCTGTCATTTAGTTGTTATTCTGATGTGGTTGTGGGAGGATGTGAGAATTGTATCACCTACCCTGTCATCTTGCTGGGAGCCTAGTACATTTTCTTTCTCCATCCATTTACCTTAAATCTGGTTGTGTCTTTATATTTAAAGTGGGTTTCTTGTAGACAATATAAAGTTGGGTCTTGTTTTTTATCTATTCTGACAATCTCTTTTCATTAGATTCTTTATACTATTGATGTTTAAAATTATTATTGATATAATTGGATTACTTTATTTGCTAGTTTTCTATTGATTGCCCTTGTTCTTTGTTCTTCTACTATCTAATGTTATTTTTTAAAATTGATTTCAGAGAAGAAGGGAGAGGGAGAAAAAAATAGAAACATCAATGATGAGAGAGAATCCTGGTTCACAGATCAATGCTCAACCACTGAGCAATACCAGCCAGACTACGTAATGTTATTTTAAATATTATAATAATGTTTATATTTATAATTTATTGAGTATATGCAGGTGCTGTGCCAAGAGTGTTACATTTATTATCTTACTATATACCTGTTAAACTCATCCCAAACATTATTATATACATTATCTTATTTAATTCTCTCAACAACTCTATGTTAAAGGTGTTATCCTCACTTTACAGATGATCGATCTGAGCCTTAGTAAGAGCATGTAATGTATCAACTGTAGTCTTGTTTTCCTGTTAATTTTCCAAAACAACCCCTAGCGTCCCCACACTGCCTTTGATAAACATCTTCCTTTAGTGCCTAATGCTGAGCCCTGTCACTGCTTACTTGTCTCAACAAATGATAACACATGTATATCCTTTCTTTAAGTTTGCTTGTCCTTTTCTAGACTGTGAAGGCTTATTTTGCTCCTATTAAAACATTTTTTAAAAAATGTTTTATGTATCTGTGTAAGCAGCAATGAGCATAAAAGCTGAAGTACAGTGATTTATTAGTCATAAAGTTTTTGTTGCAGAAAAAAAAAATCCCAAGAACCATTCATTGGTGCAGGCCCATCTGGTCTAGGAGAGTGTGAGGATAAAGCGTAATAAAAGCACACCCTCACTCCTGGTTGCCCTTGACTTCTCCTTTGGGATTCTCATTTTCCTCTCTACCCTAGTTCCAAGGGTCTTTGCATAACTGGCTGCTACCATGATGCCTGGCTTTAGGGCTCTCCCAGTCTCTTGGCCTACATATTCACTTTATCCCAGTGTAGCTGTGATGTTTATCATTTTTTCCTAGCCCTTGCTTCACTGCTAATAATCAGCTCACACCTTCTGACCCCACTGCTTGGGAGGAGCCCAACAGCACAGGTGCATCATGCAAATTGGGAGGATCTGACTTTCAATCTCAACTCCACTCAGTAACATGGTTATGTGACTTAGTCAAATACCAGATCTCTTTGGGCCTCCACTTTCTTTGTTTTTTTTTTTTTTAAAAAATGTATTTTATTGATTTTTTACAGAGAGGAAGGGAGAAGGATAGTTAGAAACATCGATGAAAGAGAAATATCCATCAGGTTCCTCCTGCACACCCCCTACTGAGGATGTGCCTGCAACCAAGGTACATGCCCTTGACCTTGACCGGAATCGAACCTGGGATCCTTCAGTCCGCAGGCCGACGCCCTATCCACTGAGCCAAACCGGTTAGGACGGGCCTCTACCTTCTTATTTGTAAAATAGAATGAGGATATTTGCTACACTTATGTCAAAGAGTTAATGAGTGGAAAGAATGGGCTAATGATCCATCCTAGAGTGAAGGTGGTGACATTACTGTTGTGCTATGAAAGAAGATATTCAAATTAGTTGGAATGATCTTTTAGTTTAGAGCATTCTTTTATGTTGAGAGAACCTAACCCCCATGCGGGGGTCTATAAGTAGTGGGGAGCGTGGAGAAGTTTGCCTTCTTACAAAACTTTTAAAAGGACTCCTACGAAAGTTGACAACCTACCATGAAGCCAAGATCAAAGCTGTTCTCTCTTAAATGAAAAAAGAAAAGATAACTTGTTATGTTTGTCTTTCTTCACGTGGGGTGGCTTCTCAGGGCTTGCTACTTTGAGAGTGGGGGCCAATGCCTTTAAGATAAAAACCAACATTCTCGCTTGTGAAATGGAAAGAATCCCCCAGGTTATGTTAGTGTCGAGGAGAAAACTGTTCGTAGGGAACTGGAGGCCTTCACAGCTGCCAGGTGAGGCCCTTGAGGCTGCTCAGGCTCCTTCTGAGAAGGCCCCATTTCTCACCTTGAGCACTTAGCATCTGGGCCCGCTGGGAACCAGAAAGTGGTGCCTAGCAAGGCTCTGGCCGGCCAGGAATTCTCTCCTCCCAGACCCAACTGCTGAGGGTGCCCTCTGGAGGTTTATTTGCTTTTGAAATATCTGACCCCTGCTTTTTACAGAATTAGTAGCTGTACACAGTTAGAGTCTAACGTGTGGTGGGTGCAAACCGCAGGTTGCAATTTCACGCTTTAATTGTACAACAGGACTTTGAAGCAGGCCTTTCCCAGGCTGGTGGCAGGCATGGGAAATGCCTTGTAGATATGGCTCACAATAGGGAAATCCTCTCCTGTAGACTTGTGATTGGGGCAGAAAACCTCAGTGTAGGGCTGAGCTGTGAGCTATTTTAAAAGAGAGATTAACACTTATTGTAAAAGTGCTAATCACTGATTGAATTAATCAAGGGCCAAACTACAAGGTGTTAACAAGAAAGATTAGCGACTTTGGGTGTGAATATTCAAAACCAGGGGTTGTGAAATCTGGGACCAGAGGTTTTCCTGGGTACACGGCAGAAAAAGAACAAATAGAAGGCAAGGTAATGAACTGCTATTTTTACCTAGCCATTTTCTCTTGAGCAGGCGGAGAGATCATTGTGGAAAAACATTAAATGTCAAGTGCATGGAACAGTGCTTGGCTTATAAGCAGCACTTTAACTATTGTTACTCTTTTCTTGTCTACTAAGGTCTTCTGTGAGGACTATCAACTGAGGAGTAGTGCGAAACTTTTGTTTTCTTTAGAGAAAGAAAAATGCCTGTCTCGATTACTTAAAAACAAAACAAATCTGAAGCCTCATTTGCCTGCAGGAAATTGAACAGATCTTAAATGTATAGTTTAAGCTCAACTACTTTAATGTTATCATACACGTAGCTGAGCTTGAAGGAGTGGGGAAAATGCTTCAATGCTATGATATATGCTAAAATTATGTTCACTTACTTTCTGGAAAAAGTGTTCTGTACTCCAAGAATCAAGTGGCCAAGAAAATGGAACTTGAAAGTGAAATGAGAACATAGAAGGAAATGGTTGATTCAACTAAACAGCTGTGTCCAGATCACTAAAACTAGATGAAATGGTTCCCTAGGAAGTCTGTATTTGCAGGGAACACAATGGGAGGGCAAAGGGGAGAGGGTGGGCACCTGGGGGGCGGTTGCTCGGAGAATGAGGAGCCTTGGGAAAGAATATGATGAAAAGGCTTGAACAAATCCAGAAGGAAAAAAATAAACTGAAATAGATAATATATTAAGTGGAGTTAACTTGAAAAAAATCATTAAAAAAAAATCTGTGTGGAGCAATCGATAGTTGAACGAGTGCCCTTTTAGTACTGAATTGAGGAGGGAGGAGGAAGGCACTAACGTTTATTGGGACTTACTAGGGTCATTGAATAGCTGGGAAGAGTAAAAGGATAACTTGGTTTAGGCCTCCAGCCTAAAGACGACTTCACATTTAAACAGTTCCAGACTAAGGACCTTAATTAAATAGGCGATCCATCCCCTTAAAAAATTATCTTTATTATTGAAAGTATTACAGATATTTCCTAGCCTCCCCATTCACCCCCTCCACACCCCCAAGCCCACCCCTCAGGCTTCACCACAGTTGTCTGTGTACATGGGTTATGCATATATGCATATAAGTTCTTTGATTAATCTCTTCTCACCCTCCCCCTCTCCCACCACAACTTCCCTCTGAGATTCATCAGACTGTTGTATGCTTCCATGACTCTAGATTTATTTTGTTCATTAGATTCCATATATATGTAATAGGTGATCCTTTTAATCCCCACTATAATCCTACAAGATGGGTGATATTACAGATAGAGAAACTGAAGCTCAGTATGAAGTCCTGGAGATATCTACTCAGAATAATGTTTTTTTTTTTTACTATAAATCAAATGGATTCAAAGTTGTTCAAGCAATTATCTAAATTTCCTTATATAGAAAAAAAATGTGTTTACTGTTTAAGTAGAGTTATTCAGGTAATCGGCATGTTTAAAATTGTCATCACCTAGATCAGCACTGCCCAATAGAAATGTAATGTGAGACACATAATATGATTTAAAATCTTCTAGTAGTCACCTTTTTAAAAGCAAAAGGAACAATTTAACTAATATATTTTATTTAATATATAATTTCAACATGTAAGCAATATACAAAATTATTAATGAGCTATTTTATTTTTTTAATATTAAGTCTCTGAATTCTGCTGTTAGTCTCAGACTATTTCAGTTTGGACTAGCCACATTTCAAGTGTTCAGTAGCCATGTGGAGCAACCTTATTGGACAACAGACATATCAGATTATGTGAAGTACAAGTGCACTGGTTCTAGCTTTTGCAGATAAATGACCCAGGAGGCCACAAGTATGAGAGGCCCATCAGAATGTGAATGGGTGAATGGTGAATACCTCCTTTTTTGCTTTTTCAGAGGAAAGGCTATCAGTTGATTATTTATTTATTTATTAACATTTATTTATTTAGGCCCCAGCACTGGCACATGTAAAGCAAAAATCATATTTGCTCTGACTGGTCCTAATGCCCCTCTGGAGCAGTTACTGTTAGCAGTGTCAAGCTTCTAGGTACATTTGTATGCGTTTACATACATGCATACATTCAGAAATATTTTAATGACACGACTGTTTTCAAAAAATTGGTGGAATAGCACATACGTTGTTTTCCAATTTGCTTTTCTCATTTAGCAAAATGGCTTTGAGAACTCTTCATGTTGGTAGATTTATCAGCCTCATTCTTTTAAACTGTTGCGTAGTAGTCTATAATTTATTTAACCATTTCCTCATCAATGGATGGGCTCTTCCTAATTTGCTATTGTTCTTATTAGAACAACAATGGATCTAGTGGCTTCTCTTTGATGGTGAAAATAGCATCATTTTCAGAGAGGAGGATGGCAAGTCCATAGAGATTGAGAAATTAAACAAATTGTTTAAACTGTGTGATTGAGGGCCACTTGCCAATGCCTCTCTGACTTCCCAAACCCTCTCTTAAAGCTACACCATTTCCCTCAGATGTTCAAAGTAAGTTATGGCAAGTGTTTCTTTGCTAGAGCATACCTCCATTTTTCAGGGTTTTGGAACTGGGAGAGAGAATCAATAGAAACAAAATAATTAAAGCCCAAAATAGGTAAAGTCTTCAGCTTGAACAAAAGTGTGATTCCAGTTTAGAAAATTCACTGGGATTCTTCACATCCTGACCTCTGTCCTCCAGGTCCTCAAAACCCTCACATTGCTTCTGACTGCTCTCCGATGTCCTGACCCAGGCCTTCCTTCTCCTCTCTTCTCCGCTAGTGCCCCATGTCCCAACATTCGAAGGATTAAATTAATTAATTAAATATTTAATCCATACACATTAATGACAATTACCAAGAGTCCTCTAACCTTCTTAAGGAGACCCATACTTAAAAAGATGTGTTAAACTGATGACTTTTCTATCTCTTTATCCATCTGTTCATTAATTCAACAAACATTTAATGACTCTCTACCAAGTACAAAGCACTGATTTAGGTCCTGGAGATGCAAAGATGAAATATGGACTTCTGTATATTGTTGTGGGGGCAGTAATCTTTGGGGCAGCCTGGGAGGAGTGTGTTAGAAAAGGGAGCCATTTCAAGGTTCTACCTAACACAGTATTTAAAGATAGTAGAGAGATAAAAGTCCTTGTAAAGATGTTCTGAAATGGACCATACACTCTTCCATCCCACACTGTCCCTAGGGTTCTTTTTCTTTCCTTTTGTTCATGTGCTGCCTGTGGAAGTTCCTTTGCTTCGCTCTCCGCAGCACTGCTGCCTCCCATTTCGGGTAAGGAACAAATCTGCCACCTCTGAGGCAGTCCAAGAGCCCATGGTGCAAAGGCATCCTGAGATGAACTACTAAATCTCATGTGTGAGACAGATTCCATGCCAAGCATATACTGCTTAAGTACGTGATGAGTAACTTCTTCCCCACTGAAGTTCTTAATAAAATCATTAACATACTATGTTTAATAGTAAATTACGCATTGTAGAATTATACTAACCTAAACTATGTTTAAAATAGGTTTCTGCTTCCTCCCCTCCCCCACGTTGACCAGATAGGCCTGGCATCGACCCAAAAAGGATTTTATATTAGTGGGGCTGTGTAAAAAGAGCTTACCTTGGGCAAAAGGTACCCCCTCTTCCATGAAACAAAAAGGCCTGAATGACCACAGCTCATTTAAAGCGAAGATTAAACATTTTAACAAGAACAGTGCCCTAATTCAGCAAATTTTATTTAGGTCCAAATGCAGTGCTATTGGCAATGAAGAGCAATTCAAGAAGCTGTAACCCAAGACAATTATTGTGAGGCCCTTTAGATTTCCCTATAAATTTCCCCCGGTGACCTCAGAGCCCACGCTAGACCACATAGTCAAATATTTGTATTAGGTGTTCCTGTGTTTAACACACTAATTAAAAAGATGGAATTCTTTGATTCTATCTCAAATCATTTACTTCTAATCTCTTTCTGGAAAAGCCTGCTGGATAAATGGAACTAAGAGCACGCTTTCTAAAAGGAGGCTTGAGCATGTTGCAATAAATCCAGGGGCCAAGGACATTAATGCACCTGAAGTGCTCTTAATGAACCCGTGGTAGCGATCATCCTTCCAGGCCTGTTGCAGGGACCTTTATTTGGAAGGTTATAAATCCTTTGAGAAATGACTATAATGGGGGAAACCTTTACCAAAGGAAACTTGAGTTCAAACAGCTAAATGCACTGGCGAGAAGGGCAGGTTTGAGGACAGGTGAGGAAGCCATGGCACTTTGAGGCATTAACTTAAAAAACTTGTCTTTGGTGAGGTTACATGACTGGCTCTGAAATTTACCCAGAGGAACCAAAATACCATTTGGAATTCTCTCCATTCACCCTATAAGAATGTACTTCTCTTCCCTTCTTTCCTGTGTCCAATTAGGGATGGGAAGGACTTATAAAGAGATGCCATCCAGAGTATGGGAGGACCACTTGCATCAGAATCACCTTGAGGGAATGACCATAAATGAGCACTCCTAGGCCCAATCTCATTCCTACTGAGCCAGAAACCATTGTGCTGCTGCTACTGATGGTAGTGGTGGCGGGAGTGTGTGTATGTGTGTGTTTGGTGTGTTTGTGTGTCTGTGTGTGTGTGTGTGGGGGTATTGTTGGAAGACCTGGATTCTGATTGTTTTGTTTAAAAATTTTAAATATTTATCAATGTAATTTAAAATAACAATAAGAGCATTACATGCTAACATACATATCTCACGGAAAATAATTGTAATTTCCAAAACAACAAATACTTTTGTGAGAAAAGTGGTATTATTTTATATATTTTTCAAACCTCGCTAATATCTAGCTTTAGTTAAGGACAGATGAATTCTCCTTTCTGTTTCTTCATTGAGTCTGTTGAGATATGTTGTTTTGGTTGAAGTCTGGCCTCATATATATTTTTATTGATTGCAGTGAGGAAGAGAGAGGGATGATCAAAGATGAGAGAGAATCATTGATCAACTACCTCCTGCACCACCCCCCCCCCCCACGGCAGATTGAGCCTGCAAACCAAACATGGGCCCTTGACCTGGGACCCTTCAGTCCACAGGCTGAGGCTCTATCCACTAAGCCAAACTGGCTAGGGCTATAACCTTTAATCGTGTGATTAAATTTTTAAAACCTACTTCTTTTAAAAGCTTTATTATTAATTTAGTTCATCACTATTCTTTTTGATTCCTGTGGTTTTTGTTCTTTTTTTTTCAAGTTTATGTTGTTTACTTAAGTTTTAAGTTTTTTTCAAAGTTCATTCTTAAATTCTTTTTGTTTAACTTTTTCAGTGTTATCTGGTTTTACCCTTTAATAGTCAATATGTCATAATTTTCTTCCTTTGATTTTTGGACTTCTGGTTTTATTATGTCTATGTTTTGTTTTCTATCTAAACATCTGAATTGATTTGTATTCACTGCTCTTTATCTATTTGCTTTAATGTGGAAGTATGGCCACACGTGTGACGCCAAGGTGTGGCATCCATTACCTCATGTGCTTCTCTGACTAGGGGTACCTTGGTTAGAGTTTGAAGGCTGAGAGAAGGGAAGGACTCTGTAGTTTCTTTAGTGGGTCAAAGGAACTGGAGCTAAAGGATGAACATGGTGCATTTTCTTGAAGGATCCATTTTAGTCAAAGTTCTGGGAAGGGGAGGGGGGCATTCAGTTCCTTGAAGATCCTTGGAGAGAAATTACCAATATGTACACTTGAAAAGTGCTGTCAACTTTAAAAAATTCACCGCAAGCTTCAAAAATTGATAGACGCAATGTAGCAACATCTCAGTTGTAAACCAGTGAGAAGTGTCCATATGATATTTGTGTCAAGTATGTTAACCCAAAGGTTTCTGCCTTCTCTTCCCCTTTTTAATACCCCTTTTAAAATTAAGAAGGCCCTCTCTCATTCAGGCTTGCCTTTGACAATCCCTTCAGTTTCCTCCTGACTTGCTAATTTTCTGTCTTTCCATCATAATTACCCCACAAAGTATAGTTTCTCCTCCTGGGCCCAGCTCATAGACAAAAGTATGGGTCTTAAAACACTGAACTTTCATTCTTTCTCTCTTTCCCTGCCATCGAGGTGTGTGTGTTCGCTTCTCCTTCACCATGTCTTCCCACAAGACTTTCAGGATCAAGAGGTTCCTGGCCAAGAAACCAAAGCAGAATAGACTCATCCCCAGTGGTTTCAGATGAAAACTGGGAATGAAATCAGGTACAGGTCAAAGGGGAGACATTGGAGAAGAACCAAACTGGGTCTATGAGGAATCACGCAAGAGAGATGGCTCGCATATTTATGTGGTATCCAGGTTGCCTGCATCTTAAATGGTTGAAAAGATCACTACTATCTGGATAGTTGGGCATTTTAATTGGGAAATTATTGGACTCATGCTTTTGCCCTGTTGATTTTCTGTCTGTAGTAGTAGATTGGTTCAGTAATAACTGTATGAGACCTTTAAGAAAAACAAGATTGAAGTTTCCTTCTGTAATATGTCATCCTCAGTGTGGCAAGGAATTGTGTTTTTCCCATGTATTTCTTCTCAGCCATAGCACAGTAATGATGCGCTATACGTGTTCAATGAATGTTAAATGAACAAAAGAACGAATGAATGGGTGCATGGATGAATGCATGCAGGCAAGGATAGACGGCCATCGTTAAGATCACCCTTGACTTCTTGACTGCCAAATGTAATGACTTATTCTCAGTTCTCATTATTGTAAACGTTTCTACAACATAACTTTCTCAACTTTCTCCCCTGCCTCTTATCTCTCTCTTAAATATATTTTCTCCTTTGGCTTTCAAAATAAAATGCTATTCTGGCAAAACCACAACCCCACCAAATATTTAATTCTACATTCTTTACTGGTTCTTATTTCTTCTCCTGGCTTTAACTGTGGACATCCCAAGGCTCAGACACTGGACTCATTCTTTATTTTCTGTCTATTTCTACCTGAATAGTTGTCACAGTTTCAACCCTCACCACCATGCTGATAACCCCCAAATCTATATCTCTAGCCCTGACCTATCACCTGAGCTCTGGCCTGTTATCTCTGTCTGCTTACTATTGGGAGACTTCTGCTTGGATTTCCCACTACCATGTATCCCAAACCAACCTCTTCAGATTACATTTTCCCTCTGGGGGAAATGTATGTGTGTATGTGGGGGGTATATTTTGCTTACTTTGGTACCACTGCAACTGGTAATAATAATAATAATAATAACCATATTCTTATTACCTATCCATCAGTTTACTTAATTCTCATAACAACCCTGGAAGATCAGACTTATCTGCCTTTTTATAGGTAAAGAAATAGGCTCAGAGGAGTTAATCTGTCCCAAATCACAAAGCTAGTTATGTGAGATTTAAATTCAAGATTGAATCCTAAAGCTCAAGTTTCTTCTGCTATGTCACACAACTATAACATTTTAAAATTAATAGCTAAATTCCTTGAAAGGTGGGAAGATCAATGATTTCCATGAGTCCTTGGACTTTGGCATGACCTACACATCCCTCCGTTCACAATGTTTGCCAAATAACAGATGGTGATTAAACATAGAGGGCAGACCTGGGTTCAATTTCTGTGCCTTTGGACTTAGGCAGTCCTGGGTTCAATCTAGTGCCATTATTTACATGAGAGGGCAGGGTAGTTAACCTTTCTAAGGCTCAGTTTACTTATCTGTGAAATGAGGACACTAACGCTTACCTTCCAGGAGTATTGGGAAGGATAAATGAAAGAATATACAACTAGAATCAACTGGAATCTCCATCAAGTGATGAATGGATAAACAAAATGTTATATCCTATATAATAAAAGCCTAATATACTAAGTGTCTGGTTGTCTGGTCATCCGTTCAACAAATCAAAGTGTAATATGCTAATGATATGCTAAGACCACTCAACCACTCGCTATGATGTGCACTGACCACCAGGGGGCATACAGTCAACCAGTCACTATGATGTGCACTGACCACCAGAAGGTAGACGCTCCAACCGGTAGGTTAGCTTGCTGCTGGGGTCCGGCTGCTCAGGACTGACACAGACAGGCTGGACATGCCCTGGAGCCCTCTCCTAATCCCTCCCCAGCTGGCCAACCTCCTGTGTCCCTCCCAGGCCCTGACCGTGCACTGGTGCAATCCCTTGGCCTGGCCTGTGCTCTCTGTTAATCCGGGACCCCTTGGGGGATGTCAGAGAGCTGATTTCAGCCCAATCATGCAGGCCAGGCTGAGGGACCCCATGGGTGCATGAATTCGTGCACTGGGCCTCTAGTATTCATATAATGGCATACAGTTGACCCTTCATAGGGAGCTAGGGGTGTGGACACTCACAAGGTTGAAAATTTTCATATATGTCCTAGCTACCTCTCTGCATACTCAAGATTCCCAAACACTGACTGAAAATACCATTTGGCAACTAAAAGCAATGGCCTTCTGATGCACTCTACAACATGGATGAACCTTGAAATCATTATGCTAAGTGAAAGATAAAAGACCACATGTTGTATGATTCCATGTATATGAAATATCCAGAATAGGCAAATCTGTAGACACAGAAAGTTGATTAGTGGTTGCCTGGGACTGGAGGTGGGGTGGGAGAAATAATGGTCTGAGAACTGCAATGATTGCTAATAGGTACAGCATTTCTTTTTGGAGTGAGAATATTCTAAAACTGTGCACAACTCTGTGGATACATTAAAAAAAAACACCCATTAAATCAAACACTTTAAGTGGGTAAATTATTTGGTATGTGAATGATAGCTCATCAATGATGTTTTTTTTTTTCCCTTTATTGTTTCATTTGGTCCAATGCATGGGAGAGGTCTCCAGGGTGGTTAAAAGAATGGCTAGCAGTTTCGGGAAGAGGCTCAGGTAAAAGCCAGACACCAGGGGATGCAGAGGGGCCCCTCAAAGGCCTCTGGGCTCCAAAGGCTGCTAGTCGTTCTGGAGGTGAGCCTCGCCCAGCCCAGCCTGGGGGCCGGCAGCCTGCGGAGGGGAGCCAGGTGTGGCCCCTCTGCGTGATGAGCTTCACCTCCTCGCCCAGGAAGTGGCTCTCCCGGAAGTCACGGAGCTGAGGGGCTGGAGGTAGAACCGGGGCCTGCAGCTCCCACAGGGCCTGGTCGGGTTCCTCTCCGAGGCCCTGGCGGCTGCCATGGTGTCCTGAGTTTTACCCACTCATCTTGGGGAGGCTCAGCACGTCCTGGAGAGAACGCGGCCACCGCGCTGGTTTTGCAACTTTAAGAGCCGCTCAGTGCCCTCGCTTCTTCTCCACCAACTCACGGAGGAAATGGGGGGCGCCCTGGAGAACCACATCGTCCTGTTCAAAAAAGAAGCCCAGAGAGAGGTAGGTGGGAGCCTGCACGTGCAGGCCAGGCGGGTGACCGCAGCCTCCCCCTCGGTGGAATAATTCTGACGGATTTGGGAGCTCATGGTTGTTCGGTTGTTCGGCAAGAAGGAGTTAAGGTGGAAAAACACCTGGTGTGTTGGCTGGTCTCGGAGGAGGTTCTGAAGGTGGGGACTGGATAGGACGCTGGAAGGTGGTGGGAGGCTGGAAGAAGGGGTGTCCCTGGGTCTGTTCCGTCCAAACACTGTTAAAGTAAGAGTCAGGCCTGGGGCTGCCAAGGGCACTGCCCAAAGATTTTTTTTTTAATGTATGTCAAAGGTTTAGCACATAATTGGTACTCAATAACTTCTCACTGTTCTGACTTTTTCCTCTTTGCCTGGTTTGACTCCCGCAATTGATTGTGAACATTTGCTCCCACTTGCAATGCCCTGGCTTTTCATTAACTTAAGTACAGGCTCTCTTTTCTAGCTGGCTAAACACCTGGTGGACTGACTTCGTCTCCTTTACAGGCACTTTAGGATTCGGGGGGCAGTCTGCCTACTGTTCTTTATTGCTTGGCTTCTGTGGTGGCCTGGGCTCTCCTGATGTGCCCTCCTTAAAAATCACCTTCCTGGTCTACCTTTCAGACCTTCTCCCTCTTCTCCTGAATCAGCAAACACTTGATAGGTAACAACCATATGCAGAGCACCACTAGGCATTGTGGGTGGTGCAAAGGACTCTTTGACTGTGGCTGGGGAAGTAGCACACATATAAAAGCACAACTGTGATGACAACACATGCCTGTTAAGTATCAGTTGTGTAATTCTCACATAGGTGCTACGGAAGTTTAAAGAAGAGGGAGATCATTGATTAAGGAAGTTTTCAAAAAGCAGTTGGTTTTTAACTGGGTAAGCTTCATATTGGAAGAGAGAATGGGGTATCTATGCCTTTACTCTTTCTTCTTCCCTTTCTCTTCCTGCCCAATAAATTCATCAGGCACATATTATAGTCTAGATTCTAGGGATATAAAAAGAGTAAGATTGAGTCCTGCCCTCTGGGAGCTTAGTGGTGTGGGGAAGCTGGACACACAAAGAAATGACAAGAAATTAATGAATATAGAAGAGCAAATAAGATACTTTTCTGAGTTTGTAAAGACATCACAGAAGAACTGACTTTTGGACGTTTAGAGTGAAGAGGTGAGGAAGCAGGTGATGTTTCAGGTCAAGAAGAGGTGAGGAAGCAGGGTACTGCAAAAGCAAAGGCCAGGGTCATGAAGGCTGGGATCAAAGGCTGGGGACTGAGGCTGTTAAGGTGTGTTGGGGCTTCGTTGTGAAGGCTTTGTGTTTTGCATTAAGTCAGTCAAAGGGTGGACTACCCTTTCTACTTGTCTTAGGCAAAACCATCTCATCTCAGTTCTATCTTTCTGCTGTCTTTTGAACATTAGCCTTGTTCCAGGACTTTCTGAAGCACGTGCTCTTTCTTACTTTCATTAAACTCTGAATGCTGTCAAGCCATCATCTCTTGAAGCCATGCCATATGGGTCCTCAGGGAAGGCCTCCCTGATCGGTCACACGTCTTAATGGAGGGCAGGGAGGGAAGCTTGATAACAATCGCTGGCAGAGAGCACCAAATTCAGAATCAAAATCATGTTGATCCCGCAGATTTTTACCCGTGGGCAAGATTTTATTTTAATTAAAGCATTTTAAAATGTAGGCCCAAACCACCCACCCAACAAATAAATCTTTATAATGTTCCCCAACGAAATTAGCACACTCTTTATGAAAATTTTCTTCTTATATTCTGAAAGATCTAAGACATCTTTCTAAAAAAGTAAATCTCTTTGTAAATAACTAAGGATTAGTAGAAATGTATATAACACACTCAAATGTACTTGAGAAGTATTTTTAAATGGAGCATGGGACAGATATTATTTCTACTACCTACAAAGCAAAAATGAGATTGTAGTTTCCAAACTAAATAAAAGTGTGTTTGTTGACTGAATTCATACTCATTTATCACATTTTCCTGTATGTATTAATATCTTTAACTGGCCAGTCAATCATACAAAAATTAAATCCTTGCTAAATCTTATCAGTACCACAAAAATAATGGCATTTCTGTTTACAAGGTGTTCAGAGCCTTTGATAATGACTGCAGACAGTCAATAAACATTGAGACATTTACATGGTCAGTAGGAGCCTAACTAAACTATCTAATCTTTCAAAAGACAGTCAACACAATGAATTCTAAACCTAATCCTCTCAAATACTGGAGAGACAGTTTAGTGCTTTAAATACTACTCAACCCCAAACCCCACACTAAAAAGAACCATTAAGGCTTTCTCTTAAACTCACAGAAGAGGGACATTCTGATTTCAGTTCATTTTCTGATGGCAAATCTTTAGTTTATAATCTAAGTTCAACATCTGTGATTTGTGAATGGTGACATGTATTTTAAGTATTGTAGGACTTGACTAAAATGGGGAAAAGGAGTGGTATTTGACACAGATTTTAAACCTTTAAAATGCCCTTTTTTTTTTTTTTTAGATTTTTTAGATTTCAAGAAAGTAAAACACATTACTTACTGGTTTTGTTTGCTATCACCAAGTAAACTCACATTAACTCAGAACTCCTGGATAGTTGATGCTATATTTATTGCTGCTGTCTTTTTAAAAAGATGCTGAAAGAAAAAAAAGTTTTATTAATTACCCATTTTCTCTCTTCTAGGCCTGTGAAACCCAAAGATAAAGGTTTGAAAATTCCAAAATCCTGACAAGAGGTTTGCATAAGGGAAGTTGAGAATTCCTGACTATCCACTCATCAATTTGGATACTAAAAAAAAAACTTTGGATTTTTAGTGCCAGAGAAAGATGGAGAAAGAATTTCAGCATGACTTGTATCAATACCCTTCTGAATAGATTAAAAAATGTTTTTATTGATTTTAGAGAGAGAGAGTAAGAGAGAGGAGAGATAGAAATGTTGATGAGAGAGAAACAGCAACATCAATTGGCTGTTTCCCGCACCCCGCTACTGGGGATGGAGCCCACAACCCAGGTATGTGCCCTGATCAGGAATTGAACCAGTGACCTCCCAGTCAATGCTCAACCACTGGGCCACACCAGCTGGGCTTGATGATGTTTTTGTGTTGTTAGTCAATCATATGATGATACTTGGGAGTGCATTTGTTAGTTACTGGCTGGAAAAAGCGAGCCCTGCCATTCCACTCAGAAAGAGTGGTTTTCCTGAGGTGTTTGATTGTTCACTATGTTTTTTTCTTTTCTTGTACACCATTCTGCGTGTTCCTGTTTAAAGAGTCTGATCAGAGAGGTTCTGATTTATTGCTCCATTCCACACCTGGGACAAGAGTGGGACTCTAGAAAGAGTACCGTTGCTGGCGGTGGGACAGCTTTGATGCGCCACTTTCAAAACAGATGCGGCCTTGCCTTGGAAATTGTCTAACACAATAGAATGCCTGACGTCTGATGTTCAATTCTCTTCAGGCTGCA
Organism: Murina feae; assembly: GCA_004026665.1. Lineage (NCBI taxonomy): Eukaryota > Metazoa > Chordata > Mammalia > Chiroptera > Vespertilionidae > Murina > Murina feae. Next base: position 32,463 of record PVJC01007782.1, on the reverse strand, counting down.
GAAACAAGAGATTGTTTGGCTGACCTGGCATTCTGCCATGTCCGAGAGCCCACTGGAATCTCGACTTTGTTATTTGCAGGAAATGGCTGGAAGTCTATGAAAATCTGGAATCCAGGAACAGGATTGAATCATGCCACTTTTATGAGGTCACTCTCTCTCTGTATCAGGTTGGTGATTGAGAGGGAGGAGGCTGGTTTATTTATGTTGGGGTGGATGAGTGGGGGAGCTCACATGGACAAGCCCCTAATTCTAGCACCTTGGTCATCATCAAGGCTTAGATTTAAGAATTTCAGGCTTTTTTGTTAGTGGACATACAAATACTCTGTGAACTTGTGGATGAAAAAAAGGGGCCAGATTTCTGTGGAAAGTCACCTCACAGGGGGATCTATCTGATCATAAATTCCTAACTGGGCAGGTCATGGTAGGTAGTCATGCCCCAGGAATATAACTTCTTTACTAAAAGGCTTATCTTTGCCTTAAACAAGCCCTGTCCAATAGTGTTTGTGACTCTGGGTTAATACACCTTCGAACCATTCTGCTTTCAAACCCCTCATGCTAAAGCAGGCAAGAGAGTACATAATCTTTTTTTTTTTAAAAAAAAATATATTTTATTGATTTTTTTTTACAGAGAGGAAAAGAGAGGGACAGAGAGCTAGAAACATCGTTGAGAGAGAAACATCGACCAGCTGCCTCCCGCACACCCCACACTGGGGACGTGCCTGTAACCAAAGGCACATGCCCCTGACCAGAACCGAACCAGGGACCCTCTAGTCCACAGGCCAATGCTCTATCCACTGAGCCAAACCGGTCAGGGCAAGAGAGTACATAATCTTAATTATCCTGTAATCCAATCATTGTCTTGCTTTCTTTCACCTTCATGAAATCTTTCTTAGGTTCCCTTCCTAATTTCAAATGCATAAAAGAAACTGAAAACTGTTGTTTTTGGAAGCACTTATCTCAGTCTGTTGAGATCTTGCTTCCAGGTGTATCCTCTGTTTGGCTCAAATACATTTTTGTAAAAATTCTCCACAGGTTTGGACATTCTTAGGTCGACAGGCTCCAATAATCCTTTGACTCCATTGGAACCTAAAATCCATTGATGCAAGTACCTTTTCATTGCCCCTCACTCCTTTCATGTCCTCACTTCCTTCCTCACTCGGTTGAAATCTGTGGTCAAACGTTTTAATAACGTTGTTGAATATACTCATACCTCCCGTGTGCCTCTCCCATTTTGTTGACTGACTTAGCTACACTATAACCTTTGTTAAATTCAGTTTTCCCCTACTTCATTCACATGGTTGAACTAAGCTAAAAAAATTTAAAAAGGCCAAAAAAACAAACAAACAAACAAAAAAAAACATACTACCAAGGTGGCTGGTCTTGTTTAACATTTCTGATTACTCATCTCTAGGGGACCTTTCAAGCTGCCCAGCAGTCACACTATATTTCTCTAGGCCATTCATTTGCTTACGCTACTGGAAGACTTGGATTCCTATATACTGAGAAAATGGAAGCCATCAGAAGAAAACTTGCACAAGCTCCCACAATCACATCTACCCACCCACCAGCATCTGGGCTCATAGACTCTGGCTTCCCTCCTATTCTTTTAGGTGAACTCTCCATACTCGTTACAAAGGCCAACATCTCCACCCCCTCGCCCCCCTAATCAGTCAAGTGTAGTGCTGCAGGTAATCCTTCTCTCTCTACTATATCATGAATTTCCCCCTCTGTTTCCCAATACCATATAAGCATTCTCTCATCATAAAAAACAACAACATAACCCCCCAAACCCAAATCTCTTTTGATCCCTCTTCTTCTTGCAATTTACCCTTCCCCATTTTCTCTCCTTTCCTTTATAGCAAAATTCCTCAAAAAAGTTGTATCTTCATGCTGTCTCCAATTCTCTCATTTATTCTTCTTCACCACTATCCACTGAAACTACTCTTAAAAGGTAACCACAGCAAATCCAGTGCTTGATTTTCAGTCCTCACCTTACTTGACCTATCAGTGGCATCTGAAACAATCACTCTCTTCTCATATAAATATTTCCCTTACCTGGTTTCCATGAACTCCTGATTTTTCATCCACCTCATTGCTTCTCATTCTTCTTTCTTGGTTCTTTTAGTTTCCTTGATCTCTCTATGATGGAGTGCTTTAGGATTCATTCAGCCCTAGAATCGCTTCTGTTTTCCATTTATACTTACTACCTCAATCTCACCCAATCTCAGGGCTATAAATGTTATATATTACTTCTAAATTTATATCTCCAGTCTGTGCCAGTTCCCTGTGCTCCAGACCATACATCCAACTTCCAATGTAATGTCTCCACTTGGATATTTAAACAAATATCTGAAAATCTGATAGCCCACCTTCATCTAGAGAAATTCCCTTTATGTTGCCCTTCACAGTTGGTAGCAACTTCATTCTTCCAATTGCTTAAACAAAGAAACAAATCTTGGCATCCCTCTAACTCTTTAACACCTCACATTCTAATTCATTAATAATTTTTTAAAAATATATAAAATATATAACCACTTATCATCTCCATTATTACTACCCTCATCCAAACTATTTTGTAGCTGATTCCACTTCTGCTATATCTGGTAAATATCAAAGCTGAGATTCAAACCCAGTTATTCCATTTTGTCTGAGCTCTGCTATCTCTCTGCCTCTTTACCTTGGTGGCTGCAAATGTAGGAACCTCCCCTATATCCTTTCCCATTATTTCCATTCCTCCTTAGTAATGGAATCTTACTACATTCAAAATGGCACTGTGACCAAATAAAGACTATCCTTCTAGCTTCATGTACAGACAGATTGGCCATGTGACTAAGTCCTGACCAATGAGATAAAAGCAGATGTTGCTTGGTGGAACTTCCAGAATAATTACCAAGTAAGGGAAATACACAGCTGGTCCACACCCTTTTTGCCTTTCTCCACCCTTCTTTCTGCTGCCTGAATTGAGGACTTGGTGGCTGGAGATGACTTTGAGTATGTATGGAAACCACTTGCTAAAAAGCAGACATGTAGAAGCAGTCTTGGTGCCTCATGACTTTATGGAGTTGCTACATGAGCTCTAGACTGTGCTGGTCCATATCTGCACTCTTTCACATGGACAAACAAAGTCTCTTCTCTGTGACTTAAAGCTTAATATAATTCCTGTTAATTTACCTTGTTACTTATTTCTTCTGGGTCTTTTACAGAACCTACAACAATTTTGACATTACAAAATCTATGATAAGACAATAATAAGATGGTCTATTGTGTCAGATTTTACTTATGTAATGTTTATGACTTATAAAAGAAAACAATTTATAGTCTTGATCTTTCCTGTTATTGAGATATCTTAAATCTCCAATTTACAAATCTACCTCAAGGCTCTGAATTGTAGGCCTGTTTAAGCAGAGAAGCAGTTGAACCTTACAAAAGTGGAAAGATGTTTGGGAGGTGGCTCTGTGTAGAGTCCCTCTTAAAATTCAGGCCATAGGATCCAGATATCATTTATCTCTAAGATGAATTTTGATTGATAGAGCATGTCCTTCAAGCGCTGTCTTTCACTAGTGTCTGGACAAGTTATTTATTATTGTAGAACAGATACCAAAAATAGCTATTCTGTAGGGCTATTTGAGATGATAAAATGAGAGAATATATCTGAAAGGGCCTACTTCATAGTAGTCACTCAATAAATATTTGTTTATTCATCTTGATAATATATTACATTTGAAAAATGCTTTAGAATTTTAAAAATGTTTTCACATTCTATACAGTTATCAAGCACCATTTAGCACTTCATCTAAGAGCTTTTGGATGTTTGTATTTTAATTACTTTAGGATGTGACCAACTTTTGTGGAGTTGAGTTAGTTGGCTTCACTATTCCCCTGCAACATTTCCTTTGCACTTGTTGATTTCCATGGCTACATGATAATTGCTTCCTGAGAAACAAAGGAACACATGTGTTTAGAAGTAAAAAGGAAGCATACAGATCACCTATTGAACCATAGCCCTGTAAAACCTGATATAAATGGAAACTTTTCTTTTTATCATAGTGTGTTTGAAGTGAAGGAATTCACATTAGTCATTCGCTCAGTTTTTAGTCTATGGTAGATGTCCTTGTAAGGGGACAGATTGTGTCAGGCCTTGTGAACCAAATATACCCCAAAATGTTTTGTGAGATAGAGTGTTTTTACATCAAAATTTCTGAGTGGTGGCCAATCTAGAAAACTGATTGTAGGTAATGGGAAATTTGAAGGTAAAGAATGAGTGGAGGAAAAAAATAAGTCACCATTCTAAAACACACTGGCTCCTTTTTACTATACCGATTAATTGATTATTTTAGCAAACATTAATTGAGGAGGTCTATATATGACATCTTGTACCAAGTGCTCTGAAAAGTCTGAAGGTGAATCAGGGCCAGAGGTGGTCTTCAAAGCATTCATAGCTTAGTATTGGAAATAAAATATATATATCCTCTACCTAAACTATATCTTATGTGAAGTAAAATTCAGGACCTGAGGTGGCTTTGAGGAGGGAGATGTCTATGTTGAGACATTTTTAAAAATACATAGAAATTAGATTACCAGGTAGACAAAAAGAATAGCATCTACAAAGGCCCAGGGGTAACCAGGCTCAGAGTTCATGGATCAGAGATAGGCAGAGGTTGATCTGGAGAATAAGAGCAGAGTAAGAATGTCTATGTTGGGGATATCATTATTAATAAATGGGTGTTTGGTATAGAGACAGGCTTAAAGTGGGAAGGGAATGCTATGGCCTGAATGTTGGAGTACCCTCAAACCTAATCCTTTGTGTGATTGTATTTGGAGGTGGAGCCTTTGGGAGGTGATTAGGTCCTGAGGGTGGAACCCTCATGAATGAAATTACGTCCTTCTAAAAAGAGACCCCAGAAAGCTCCCTTGCCCCTTCTACCATGTGAGGACACAGTGAGAAGATGGCCATTACTGGACCATGGTGCAGACTCTCACCAGACAATGAATCTGCTGATGCTTTGATCTTGACTTCCCATCCTGTGAGAAATAAATGTTCGCTGTTAAGCACCTGGTGTATGGCAATCTGTAAGAGCAGTCCAAATGGGCTAAGAGAAGAAAGTTGATGAATTCAGTTTTGGTTATGTTGAATGTCAGTGGGACAGGATATTCTGGTGGACATATTATTGTAGATTGTTAGATATAAAGTTTGGAGCTTAGGAGAGAAATGCAATTAAAGATCTAGATTTGGGACTCATCAATACACAGTGGAGGATGAACTCATAAGAGTCTAGCACAAGAAGAAAAATTTGAGGACAGATTCCTGGGAAACAACTACATTAAAGGGACAGATTAAAAGAGAAACATGGGAAGGAGGCCGAGAAAGAGAAATCAGGGAGATCTGATGAAAAACCACAAGAAAACTTCAGCTTCCCCTTTTCTCTATAGTAGAGTCCTTTGATGATGGTTGAGGAATGTCAAAGCAGGAAAAAACCATCCCCACTAAAGGTGCATTTAATCAGATCCTTTTATTTTCTTTTGAGTTTCTTTCCTAGGGATTGGAGATTCTTTTTCTAATATTAATTCTTTTCTTCTAACCCAAGAGCCTAGAGCCTGGAGAATGGAAGGTTCTAGGACTCATGTAAAAGTGATGGTCCTGGATTATGATGCTCCATTGAGTCGGGAAGACAGTATCATACAGTGGTTATGAGCTCTAGCATTAGACTGATCTGCATTCAAAGCCTGCCCTCAAGTCTAGAGGTGAATTCTCCCAGCAGGCATGTGCCATCCTGTGTGTGGACTGCAGGTACCTCATTCCCAGAACCCACCCACTCTCAGTCCAGTTGGGATAAAGGAGAAATTTCTCCACTGACCTGTGGACTTTTCAAGGGCTTGGTACATATGAAGCTCTTACATATATTGATTTCTTTAAAAGAAGAATGAGTAAATTAACAAAAAAGTAAACGTCATTACACAGAAAATAACTTTATAATAAATATATGAACACTATAGTCTCATAACATTTTTATGGGTCACTGACATTTTCAAAACTCTGACCATTGAGCATGAGAGACACATCTATATGTGTCCATTTGAAAAGAAACAGAAGGACAATCTTACCATAACAAAATTATAAAGCAGTTGATTTTTAAAAATATCCTCAGTGGTTCATAACCTTATTCTTTATTAAACAAGGACATAAATGAATCTATAGTGCTTTTTATTTCTTGGCACTGTTCTAAAGACCTCATATGCATTAATTAGTTTAATATCCCCAACAAATCTATGAGATAAAAGTTGTCTATTATGTAGATTAGAAAACTCCAGGCACAGAAAAGTGGCCAGGGTCACACAGCTAGTAAGTAGCAGAGGTAGAATTTGAACCTCGGCAGTCCACCTCCAGGGTCTGCATGCAAATGCTACATTAGAAGGACACTTTAGCTTTGGAACCTGACTTTATCTGGGACCACTATTGTTTTTCACAGAAGGAAAGCTACACTGGACATGCAAAGTGAGGCTTTCTCACCAGGGCTCCGGTTGGCACAGGGACGATGGGGATACAAGGGGTAGGGTGGGGTGCCGGTAGGTGATGAGAGATATATTTGTGTTAAATCAAGACAGCAAGCATGATAATTATTTATACTAACTGCAATCATCATCACACAGTGATCTTATTTCACAGTTTACCTCCTTCAGTACTATTGGCAGGTGACTTCAGCCCCTTGTGACAAACCCTGATTCCTAAGCTGAGAGAGAGAGAGGCTCAGCGCTTGTGGACAGGACAGGGCCCTACGTGTGTGTGGTAGGGAGTCTCCAGGGAACACACTGACCCTGCTTTCCTCTGAGATCCCGAAGAAGCGTTTTCTGAGGGGCCCTTGTGTGAAGGGCCTAATCTTTTAGTTGGTCTCCAGGAGCCCACACTGATGGTCCCTTCCTTATCTGAGGGGTAACTGAGAGAAATCTCGGAAGGAGTTGGGCAGAAGAGGCTCCAAACCATCAAGTAGAAACATTTCTGCTGTCTTGTTTGGAACTGACTACAAAATGAATATTTGGAATCGCTCTAATGAATGTACCCAACATATACTAAAGCACTTATATTTTAAGAAAAAAAATTAAAATATTTTTAAATATTTTGCTCAGTAATAGGGGTGTTTTACAACTTAAATGTATTGAATATCACAGAAGAAAAATACATAAAAATAAATCAGATTAGGCTTTGTCTTTTGAACAGGAAAATACTCATTAACAAAAGTTTTGAGAACAATAAACTAACTGGGGGCTATTAATATGAAAATATTGTCAATTGTTCCTCTTGGGGAAATCTCCCTGGACAGCCCACTTCCTGAAAAATGACTCAGCAAAAGCTCTCAAGAAGAGTTCTATGTGTTTAATACAATTGTTCAGGCCAGTGCTTATTTCTTATCTATAAAGTCCTCTTTGATTGATGATTCATGTTTCTTTTCAGTTATGGGCTCTGAATGCAAACTTATTTCTTAATGTAAACAAATGACTTGGGTATTTAAAGCAAAACATTTCCGTTTGTTTAGTACTATTTCCTATTTGATACCTGAAACCATATTTTGGAGGGAATTGTTTAGTTTCAAAAGAGGCAAAAGAGAATGATTGTTTAGAAGAATGTGTGCCAAGGAGGGATACACTTGCTGTGGGCAGCCTGCCAGACATGTGGGGACTCAAATGGGGCACCCAGTAGCCTATCTTTTCACAGCATGGCCCCCAAAAGTTAGTGTCCTGCATTCTGAAGGTGAAGTTCCTGGTTTTCCTGTTAGGGTAAAGGATATCTTTGGCTTCTTGATAATAGGCCTTGTAGCATATCTTGAAATTCTCAGTTCTGCTGAAGAGAACTAGATGAACAGAAGATAAATTACACACAGAACAGCTGCCAAACATTCTAGAAAAAAAAAAGAGCAAGATATTTAATGATTTTTAATGACATTTTACAGTTGCCAATATAAAAGATAAAATGAAAACCTAGAAGAGTATGAGGCATTTTCAACAAAATACATGGCAAAAGCTGACCACTAGGTAGCACTAGGTAAGCTAGCTCTCTGACAATAGGGTTGACTTGATTCCATATTGGCCAGGATGAAAATGTTTAAGATTTACACCTGGGGAAAGATCAACAAGGGTGCCCTAAAATATTTCAGTCAAAGGACCCTAATATAGCAAACAAAAGAGGTAAAAGAGTCAAGAATTTACTTGGTGAAGGTATTTCTGCTATAACAATTATGTTCAAGAACTCAGAAAAAATAGACAATGTAGGTGGTTGGAGAGATTTTACTCTGCTCTTAATGAAACCACAGATTTGCACAAAGATAAAAGAAATAATCACAAAACAACTAGTCCAGAATTTTCTTGTCATATTGGGAAAGTGACAGTTTAATTAAGCATCAACAGCGCTGCTATTTGTTTCGGAGGGTCATTATTGTTTCATTATTGTTTCCATCATTCCTATGTAAGTCTTTCCTTCACTCAGCAGTCATTCATATACACACACCGTGCGCCTAACATTATGCTGGATGCTTTGAGTCTAGAGAGGCATAAGGCAGATTTGTTGCTCATTGTCCAGGGAGGTAGACAAATGTATAACAGAAACAATACTATCAAGTGGTAGATCTCCGCTAAAGATGTGTTCAGGAGAGTTATGGGAGATAGAAGGAAATCACTCCCCACAAGGAGGTGGCATTTGAACATGGCCTTAAAAGAAGAGTATTTATAATAGCTAACTAACTCTTACTTAGGCTCTTCATGTTCGGAACACTCTCCAGAGTGCTGTGCCTCATAAATGCTTAAAAGTCATGTAATCTTCACAATGACCACATGAGGTAGGTGATGCTATTATTATCCCCATGTTACAGATAAGAAAGCAAGTTTGGCGAAGGCATGTATAGGTTTCAGAGATGTACAGAACCACAGACTGTTCTGGGGAATAACAGCTCAGGTAACAGCCATGATGTTATGATAGTCACAAAAACACCATATCCTCTATGACTTTATAAACAGCAAAATGTGATAAGTTATATCAGAAATTTAGGCCAGATTTTTATAAACCATTTTATTAATCACTTAAAACTTTTCTTAATCACTGAAAGAATAGTAGGTATATAGTTTATTGAGGAAACACAGATCCACTGAAAGACCAAAATGCTTTCTACAATAAAATATTACATCCTAAATTTTGAAGATGGTAAGAAAAAAAGTATAGAATGGCCCTGTTGGATCACAATTTTGAATAACAGATGTTTTTTAAAAACTAACTTTCAAATGACAAATCATACCATTGTGAGTCTCCTGAAAATAATAATGCTATAATTTTAAAATTTAACTGAATATCCATGTCTAATGTTGAAATAATACTATTAATGTAACTAAAACAACTTTCAACTATTTTATTTTAGATAGCCTTTGCAAGTCAAACTCTGTGATATCATGATTAAATATTTATTGGTTGTCCGTGACTTACAAAGCACTGCACTGCTGTGTGAAGATTATTTATTGAACAAATATTTATTGAATACTTAACTTGTGCCAGCCATTGTGCTATTAGCTGTGGGTATAGTAACATTAGCAGCAAAACAATAGTAAGGGCCCCATCTCTGCTACCTCTGCATCTCCATACTTGTCTCCAGCAGCAACCCTTGTCCACTACCCAAGTCACATTCACTTCCCTGGCCATGACCTCTTTCTACATTAGAGATCCCTATTCCCACCTGCTTTGCATATGAATTAGCCAGGGGTGCCCTCATCATCCTAGAATTTCCAAATATTATCCATTCTTCAATTCTCAGTCCCAATGCTCTTCATACATTGATGTTTTGTTCGTCTCTGAGACCTTTCTTGTATTTTTTAAAAACTGTGTTAACCATTTTTAAGTGTGCAGTTCAGTAGTGTTAAGTATATTTACATTGTTGTGAAATAAATCTCCAGAACGTTTTCATCTTGCAAATTAAAACTCTATACCCTGGGCAGGTAGAAGAGGTATGTATAGGGGGGATAAATAGTGATGGAAGGAGACTTGACTTGGGGTGGTGAACACAGATGATGCAATATAGAATTGTACACCTGAAACCTATGTAATTTTATTAATCAAGGTCCAATAAACTCAAGAATAAAGGAAAAAACCCTATAAAACTATATACCCATTAAACAACTCCCGGTTCTGCTCTACCCTCAACCCCTGACAACCAACATTCTACTTTTTGTTTCCATGAATTTGACTACTTTAGATACTTCATATAAATGGAATCATGCAGTGTGTGTGACTGACTGATTTCCCTTAATATATTGTCCTCAAGCTCCATCCATGTTGGAACATGAGACAGGATGTCCTTTCTTTTAAAGGCTGAATAATATTCCACTGCATGTTTGTGCTACATGTTACCCATTCATCTTTCAATACATAGTTGGGATGCTCTTCCTGGCATTTGTACTCCTCCTTTTCTAGTACTTTTTTTTTTTTTGCTTTCTTATATTAAAATTATTCAGGTATTTATTTTTCTGCTTTCTCATTTTTATGTTACTTTTTTATTCATCCATTCATCCAACAAATATTTATTGTGTGTTCCCTATTTGCTAGGCACAGTTCTGGGCACTGGAGATACATGAGTGAACAAACCAGAAAAAATGTCCTGTCCTCCTAAGAAGAGAGACAAATAATACACAAGGTAAATAAGCGAACAATACGCTGAAGGGGATAAGTATTAAGGGATAAAAATAAAGGAGTGGGGGTGGGGATACGAAATTCCAGAACAGATTTAAAATACTGGATTTTGTTTCCAGTGAAGGTGTCATTGAGGTGATGACTTTTTTGAGTTACTATTGCAGGACAATATTTTTAAAGTTTTTATTATAATTTATTAGCATCTGCATCTTTATAATGTTTAGGTTTTACTTCATTTGAGGTGGTAACTTTTGGTTAAAGTCCTGAAGGAAGTGATGGAGTGAGAGCCAAGTGGATATCAGAACAAGAGTATTTCCAAAAGAGGGGCAAGCAAGTGGTGGAGCAGGCCTGGCATGCTTTTTAGAAAATTCCTAGATATTTGATGTATTTTGATGCTATGATATATGGTATTGATTTTGGATTTCATTTCCTAATTGTTACTAATATATAGACATATTTAACTTTTTTCATTTAGAGACCTTGCTAAATTCACTCATTAATTCTGTTTGTTGATCCCAAACTACTTTTTTTTTTTTTTTACCGACCTTTATATGTTTTATTTCTTTATCTTGCCTTATTGCTTTGGCTAGGCCTTCCAGCTCATATTCAAATAGAGTTAGTGACATTTTCCTGAACTGAGGAGGCCAATGACATTTTTTCAACTAGTGAGATGTTAGCATGGGTTTTTTTTTTTTGTGGGGGGGGGAAGGAGGGGACAGATTTCCTTTATTATATTGGGAAATTCTCCTGTATTCCTAGGTTACTGATTATTTTTAGTGACATATCAAAATATATAGAAATATCAGAACTATCTGTAAATGTGACAGAATTACTCCCACAGGAAGGTATGAGGTAGTGGTAGGTGGGGAAACGCAGACTATACCAGGGCTCTGACCATAGTGAACACCAGGTGGTAATTGTCAGGTTGGGCTACCTCCTGTTGTTACCCTCCTCCTACCTTCTGGCACCCCTGCCTTGCCCCCAGGCTCTATGTTTCCTAGAGACCTCAAACAGCAGAGGGGGCCCCTGTACCAGGAAAACATATGTATGTAATGCTTTCATTAATCACTAGTGACTAGTATAGAGTGAGGAGGCTGGGTTCCAGTGTAGAGAGAGGAGGCTGGGATTCTAGTCTTGGTGAGGGAGAAGGGGAAAGACTGACTGAGTTTTACTCGATTAATAAACTTAAGAAGGAAGCTGGGGGAGTATTTGAAATCCTGCTCTCTGGCATATGTCATCAGTTTGGCTCAAAGAAACTATAACAATTAAAAATACAGACGTTGGTTTGTAATCCTAGAGGGACTAAGATTCCTAGCAGACTAATAAGACATAGACTCAGCTACGCAGAAGGAAAAAAGAGGCCAGAAAGGGGTCCCAGGAACAGGGCCTTATCAATACCACACATAGCCTGATTCTGTGTCCCAGAGATCAGCTTAGGGCAGGAATTCCCAACCTTTGCACTATTTGCATTTTGGGCTGGATGATCGCGGGGGATTTTCCTATGTATTGTAGGTCATTCAGCAGCATCTCCCGCCTCTGCCCACTAGATGTCAGTACCACTCACCTCCAGTTACAGCAATAAAAAATGTCCCCGGACGTTGCACTGGGGTTGGGAGGGACAAGAACCATTGGCCTAGGGCCACTCAGCCATCTGACAACGGTCAGGTTTGATCTAGGAAGTAGTCAATCATTTTGAGCTGCAGCTGGGAGGAACAGAGGGAACGTTCTAATCACACACACTATTCACTTTTATGGGCATCTTGGAATACGGCTGTTTAAAAAATTTTCCATTTCCTCCTTTTCTTTTCCTTATTTGGTGAATTTGTGGTCAGCATTACGGGATAGGGAAGGTTGTTTTTGTTAAATGTTACTTTCGGGAGGAGCTCATCTCCTGTTCGTTCAGTCTGTGTGGACTTCCGGCAGGAAATGGCACTCCAGGAAAGTTTTGAATAAAAGGAAGATGCTGGCTAGGCAGTGGAAACAGGAAGTTGTTGCCTGTGTCTTCTACTGCTTAGAAGAAAGTAAGAGGCAGAGAGAAAATTCACTTTACAGAAGTGGGAGGAGCAGAGACGAAGCATAGGAGTAGAGGAGGGGTGGGGAGAGCTGAGGAACAGATGTGGCTATCAGGCCAACATCTTGGAGAGCCTTGAATCTCTCCAAAAGGATGTCCCCAAAAAGGATGAAGGGCTGCGTCGTAAGAACAGGGTCCTGTAAGAACAAGGAGTCAAAACTATTGTGATCTGCTTATTATACTACTTTGTAGTATAGTGTCATATTATTCTAAACATACTCTATTTGAATTAATGCAAACTTCTCACTATATATTACAAGCATATGCCTACATTACACAATCCCCTTGAATAAGAAGAGAGAAAAAGAGAAAGTAAAAGTGGCACATTTTTTAAAAAAAATATTTTTTATTGACTTTTTACAAAGAGGAAGGGACGGGGATAGAGATAGAGAATTAGAAACATTGATCAGCTGCCTCCTGCACACTCCCCACTGGGGATGTGCCTGAAACCGAGGCACATGCCCATGACCGGAATTGAACCTGGGACCCTTGAGTCCGCAGGCCAACGCTCTATCCACTGAGCCAAACCAGCCAGGGCAAAAGTGGCAAATTTTTAACAACTGGTGAATCAGACTTTTAGCAACTGGTATATGGCTGTGCATTGTATTCACCTTGTAACTCTTCTGTAAGTTTGAAAATTAAAAAAACAAAAATTTTGGGTATGTATGGAGAAGAATCAGTTGTTGCTTGTTAACTATGTGACATGTAAGGTTGGGTCATCACTATTACATGTTCAGGGGTATGTGGCACTACCTATGAATTTGTCTTCTATGATGTAGCATATGAGACCAAAGCTCTCTTATGAGCAGAGTAATTTGTCATCTTGCATTTATGTATTCTCAGATTTCTGATAAAGTCAATCTGGAATTGTCAGATTTTTGCCTAATTTGGATCAACAGTTTCTCAGAAGTCAGAGGTAGCTCTTTTTTTTTTTTTAAATATATTTTATTGATTTTTTACAGAGAGGAAGGGAGAGGGATGGAGAGCTGGAAACATTGATGAGAGAGAAACATCGATCAGCTGCCTCCTGCACACTCCGCACTGGGGATGTGCCCACAACCAAGGTACATGCCCTTGACTGGAATCAAACCTGGGACCTCTCGGTCTGCAGGCCGAGGCTCTATCCACTGAGCCAAACCAGTTAGGGCGCAGAGGTAGCTCTTATCGTGTAGCTTTCACAATCATTCACTCATTCATTGAATAAGCATTTACTGAGCACCCACTGTAGATAGGGCAATATGTTAAATGTTATGAGGAATGCAAATATGAATCCAATAGACATTCTGTTCTTAAATAATCTGATAACTTGATGTAAATTAAAACTTTTGCACATACATGACTTTAACACAAGATAGAAAAACACTGTTTTGTGCCAAGTCTTAAAGGAGGGCACCATCACTTGGTCTTGGGGGAAATGGTGTTTAGGCATCCTTCTGTAGTGTTTCTTCCACCCTGCACTGGAGGAGTGCTAGAGCTAAGAACTGAGCCTATTGGTGGGGTTGACGTGCAGGATGCTGCAGTGGTTTGCTATTGTTTGCATTTAGTGGCTAAAAACAATAATCACTTATTGTTGCTCCTGTGCCTGTAGATCATTTGGGCATGGCTGATCATTTTGGGTGTGGTGGGAAGCTCTACTTTAGGCTGCTGCAGCAAGATTGGATATACCGTATATTTCCCCCTGCAGTTTTGTGGTCAGCAGGGATGACTCTGCTTCCTTCTTAGACCAGCAAGCTAGCTAGGGCATGATTTCCTAGGTGAAGGTAGAGGTGCAAGAGCAAACAGAAATATGCGAGGCCTTACAAAGCCTAGGCTTGGAGCTCACAGTCTATCACTTGAGCTCATATCTCAGTGGGTAATAGAAGTCACATGGTAAGACCAAAGTCAGGGGGCACAGAGGCAGGATGTGCCTGCAGCTAGGCACTAGCAAGGGTCTGATACAGGAAGAAGTGAATTTATGACATATGCCTTCTATGCCTTATATGAATGCTACATTTTTAAGAGAAAGAACTTCATTTTTTAAAGCAATATTAAAAATCTTATAAAAACTGTAAAACAAATAAGTTCTTATGGAAGAATATCACTATTCATCCCTTTAAATGCCCACCTGAGGTTAAAGCCAGAGCTGAGAAAGATCGAGGGCAAGTGGTAATGGGAAATATGTGCCCACCTAATTTTTTAGGTATACTTAGAGCTGGCTGCAGACCACACTTTCCCTTGATATTCCAGGCCTCTACCTCCTGCACTCTTTCTTCCTCTCAAGGGCAACCAGTCTCCTTTTATATCCTGGCATCTTCCCCTTCTCCATCAAAACCTAGTCTGCAGAAAGGATCTGGCAAACTCATTCACAGTGAGGCATAAGTTACTAAAATCTAACTGCTTCCAGGAGCATTTGCATTTGGACAGGATACAAAGAAAGGAAGGTTCTATAATGGAGAAACATTAAGCAGTGAGTAGGATGGAGAAGTGAAGGAGAGGGGTAACCAAGGAAGTAGCCCAGTGATCTCAAAATCCTATCCTATTGGATGCTACATTTTTCCTGGACAAGCCTCATGCTTGGGTTTGTGGGCAACAGTATAGTTGCAGGAATAACTGGGAGCATGGCTTTAATTATATAAGTAGCATAAATGATCCTATATGATAAAAGGCTAATATGCAAGTTGACCGACCAGCAAAATGACTGGTCACTATGACGTGTGCTGACCACCAGGGGGCAAATACTCAATGCAGGAGCTGCCCCCTGGTGGCCAGTACACTCCCACAGGGGAAGCACTACTTAGCCAGAAGCCGGGTTCATGACTGGTGAGAGCAGTTGTGGTGGTGGGAGCCTCTCCTGCCTCCAAGGCAGCGCCAAGGATGTCCAACTGCTGGCTTAGGCCCCTGAGGGCTCCCAGATGGTGAGAGGGTGCAGGCCAGGCTGAGGGACCCCCTTCTCCCTGAGTGCATGAATTTTGTGCATTGGGCCTCTGATATTAAAATATGTGCCAAAAAAAAAAAATGTGCCCTAACGAGTCCACTGCATTTAATAACTTTTTATAGTATAATTCCAACCAAGTGTATAGTTACTATCTTTGAAAAACAAGTGAGTAAATATAGCAAGCATCAGGCAGGAACTTTCTGAACTGTGTCAAGGTTAATAATAAGTAAAATGTTATAAGTAGAGACAGGACAGCAACAGCTGTGCAACATTCTTGGAAGCAGGGCTTTTGATAGCATGAAGTCAGACAGTGAGCTCAGTTTTACAGCTCTTCTGGCTGAACAGAGAGCCCTTATGATAATTACAAGGAAAACTACCTTTCTTTTATAAATTACTGCTGTACTGCACTCGAAATCTGATGTCTGCAACTGGACAATCAGGGGCCTGTGGAGCAATGTTGGAAGAAGACTCAGATCAAACCTACGAGAACGTCCTGGCTGAGATTCAGTCCTTCGAGCTACCCATTGAAGCTACTTTAAGGTAGGGACTTATATAATTTATTGTTTTTTTTCCTTAGTGGCAATAAGGTAGTCTTATTCACTTCTTTTTACACGTTTCTCTAGAACAGAATAAAAAATTGTTTTAAGAAATAGTTACAATTCTGTGTACACCTAATCTCAAAGTTTCCTTATCCTTAGAGAAATTACAATAAATAAGTAATCCACTTTTTTGGGGGCATTATATTTGTTTCCTGATTCATCACAACAAGTTTAAAAAACAGAAGTGACTTTCAAGTAATCAAAAAGGGCCTCATGCCATCTCTAAATAGATATTCCATCTCATTTATATGAAGTTGCCATTGTTTCCTCTAAACTATTTCTTAGTGAAAAGGATGGGGAAAAAATTTAGGCATGTCAATGAAACCAATGTATGTGTGGTGGATGTGAGTTGTAGAAAAAAATGCAGACTATTTATTTGTATTGTTTCTGATCAAGTATCAGAAGCCTCTGATATCTGGTGACCTCTCAGATATGTATTTTTTACTTTACACTTAAGACTTAAAAATAGCTTCTTTGGTAATATGGGGATTAATTTGCAGAGTTCAACAACAGGATTTGAAATAATAGACAATGTTTCTTTGTGTTAGAAGGGCACCTTTTAACATTCAATTCTTTCTGCCTGTCTGTCTGTATCTGTGTGAGAATGGGATGGTAATCACTGTATGTGATAGTGAGAGTCAATAAATATTTGTTGACTAATATTTGTAGATTCAGGGAAAAGATTTTTTTTCAGGGGGTGTTGTCTCTTCATTCTCAGAAAGGTTCCAGGGCCAGGTACTTTGAAATTCACTGCAGTTTAAATCTAAATATATTTTTACCAAGTACTCAAATTAGATTTTGCATTAAGTATATTTTGAGTCTCTTCCAAAGGCCTAGGGTAGTGTTGTAGGCATGGGAAGCTTTGATATATTTTGGTTGCTCCTTGGATTATCAATATGTAGGTCAGTTGTAAAATCCTTACAACTTCATTAGAACTATTCTTTATACCTTCATTTTTTTTTTTTTTTTTAGCATTACATGGAAAAGGGTAAGTAATTTTAATGTCCTGATTCAAAGGTAGAAGAAAACAGAGCTTTTTACTAATTGGAAACTCAATTTTTTTTTAACATGGAACATACTTTATACTACACCAGCACTTTCTAGAACATGTGCATTTGCCTGATGGCCAGGTCAGAAGTCTTAAGAGAAACAAGAGCAGGGGGTGAAGGGAGCCTGGACGTCTGTTAGTTACTTTGGCCTCTGCTGCCATGGCTGCTTCAGAGCCTTGGCCTCAACCCCGGAGTCTCTTCATCTCTCCCCTGGTCTCACACTCTGGCCAGTATCTACAGACTTCTTCCATCCCTGGAACTATCAGCCAGTCTTTCTCTGGCATTAGACCTGACTTCCTGTAAGGTTCTTGGATCTGCTCTACCCTCTGCTCTTAGGGCAGATATCCCCAATCTTTACCTGGTTTTCCTAGAGAAAAAATCGGTGTAGATCTGCAGTAGAAGCACTGTCCCAGCATCACCCTCAAGGGTTGAGTCTGCTCACATATTTCCCCAGGTGCTGCCCTGTCACCACCACCAGTGGACCTGAAGGGCCCACTGTTAGCTTCGTGTTTAGGTTATTAAATGAGTGGAGCATGCTTTTCCAAAGCCTACTGTGAAAACATCTCAATGCTCTTTTGGAGTATAGACACAGAGCTCCTTATTAGCCTTTATCTGGGACACTATTAGCCAAAATCAGTTTTCCGAAACTGTTGCTAAAAATCATCAATTAGATGAAGACTTCTTAGGTTGGCATTCAGTGCCTTTCTACACATACTTCTGCATGGCATCAGTAGTCCAGTGTCAACTATCCTGGTCCACAGGTCTTAGGAAACACATGAGCTCATGTGGCCAAATAGGAGGGTTGGAAAATAAAGACAGGACTTCCATTTTGGCCAAACTGGAGTGTTTCCTGTTTGACATATGCTCTGAGATTTTCTTCCTCTAGGTGCTCACTGGTCCCCTTCCTTTATTATTCTTCACTCTTCCTCCTGCCTACCAAAACCCAGCCCATCTTGCAAGGCACAGCTCAAATATCTTTCTTCTATGAAGCCTCTCCTGATTCCCCCGCCTGATGTGAACATTCCATCCTTTGAATTCCCAAAGAATCCAGGGCATTTTGACTCACTTGGCTGTGTGTGTGTGTGTGTGTGTGTGTGTGTGTGTGTGTATGATTTTGTATTATAACAATTATCAGAGAAGAGATTCCTGAGGGCAACACCTTATATCTTATATCTTAGTATCCTCTGCAGAAGCATCTACTGTGCCTGGCACATAGTAGCTAGGCAAAGAGTTTGGAGAAAGGGTTTGGCTGGAGGGAGATTGGCTGGCCCTGTCACAAGGCCCTGGAATAGACAGTGAGGGAGGGGTTAGGACACTGAGAGGATGGGTCTGGGAATACAGGAGAGAAACTGTCTCAGGGAAAGCCCTGCACCTTGGAGGTGAGGTCGAGAGAATATCCAATAGTCCTACTTGTTTTTCTGTGTCACCAAACATTTTCTATTGTAAAATCCTAAACACCATTAGTTTCCTCTTCCTGTATCCCTTCTTTTTCAGGTAGGGGATCTGAGGTGCCCTGCTCAAGATCAGGGTTCACATGAGGGTCAAGTGGGATCTGCTTTTCTAACAAGGGAAGCTCAGAGAGCTCAGTGACTCATGATTCCTACCAATGTCATGTAAGGATGGCCCAATAGCCCTTTTTTCACAGAGTGTGCATGCCTTCCTGGCACACTCACCTGCACAAATCACCTGGGAGAATGGGTCTCCTCCACCTGAGGAGTTGCGAGGGGGTTGCTGAGACCAGGAGTCATGTTGTCTGGGATAGTCAATGGTCCACACTGCCCAGGCTGCAGCCCCTTAACTCTTCACACTTGGCTGCTCCCCAGTAAGCTTCTCCCAGCCTGTCTCCTGCCTGACTCCCTAGTGGGTCCTTAGGGACAAACATTCTCAGGGAAAGCTCCTTTGGCCTTCTTTTTATCTTGGTGGGGAAAGTGAAGACTCAGATGATGCTTAAGTCCTATGTTTGTTTTCATTCTATGGTTGAA
The DNA here is from genome assembly GCA_004026665.1 of Murina feae. Classification (NCBI taxonomy): domain Eukaryota; kingdom Metazoa; phylum Chordata; class Mammalia; order Chiroptera; family Vespertilionidae; genus Murina; species Murina feae. The sequence continues at coordinate 13,188 of PVJC01007782.1, read as the reverse complement.
ATGGGATCACTGCCCATAATATTATGTTTAAAGGATAGTTTTAGGGGTGATTAGAGGCACCAGGATTTTTCCATGGTTTATTTGTGTTGCCAATAAAATACCCACTGACATCACAGGTAGCTATAGCAATTGAACTGAGGAGTAACATGCCAGGGTGGACAGTGGAACTGGATATTAGCCATGCAGATGGTGAATGAATTTAAAAGGGAGAAATATAAAGAAAGGCCTACTACTGGTGCTTTCATTGTACTAGCATGGCTTTGATTTGGTCATTCAAAATCTTCTGGCTGTCAGATTGTTGGTAGGCTGAAACTCACTAGCAGGTGAGGTCTGGAGCTAGTCGTGCTGTCCTAATCCTTTTGCCCTGGACATAATTGTTTTCATAGTGTTACCACGGTATGCTAATTTCCATCGGATTTTCTCATTTTCTTTAGATTTTCTAATTTTTCACTCCAGTTCCTCCATTTGGCCTAGATACATTCAGCTTCTTATCAGGTCCTCCCTTTATGGGGCCTGTCCCTGGTAAGCTTCATGGCCATTTGGAACTACACTAAAGAAAACTATTAGTACCAATTTCATTTAACATCACCAACTTCTTTGAATAAGAATGGTCAATAGGTCTCACCTAGCACACCAATTCCAATGCACTGGTAGTGGTTGTTTGAATCCCATGCTGAGAGTGATTCTGATTAATTAGTCGTGGCAGCTATGGTATTAGGACAGGCAGGAGCAGTGATCATAATATTTATCAGATTTACCCTAGAACTTCCTGCTGTCAGGCCTCACCCATTTGACCTGCTCTCCAATGAATCCAGATTCCAACCTGGATGTATCCATTATGCCACTTGGGGTCCTGCAGGGGTATTGTTAGCTTCTTAGTTACAGCATGTTCCAAAGCTACAGCATATCTAAACCAATTTAGGTTCAAAAGTTGCAGTGTGTCTTGTTGCTATAGCTGGGTCCAAGATAAGCAAATCATGGACACACTGAAGAGCATGTGAAGTTAGTAGGAGGTAGAGAAAGGGGACATATCCAAAGAAAGCCCTGCAGATGGTGGGGAAAATAGGAGGAAAAAGAATTGTACAGATGACGTACCAGAAGAAATTTTTGTAATTGTTTCATGATAACTTGATTGTTTTACACTTGTGCTCACAGACTCTCTCAGGCACTTTTCCAAAAGCTGACCATGAAGTTTTACCAATTTAAGGGCAAACAGGATATTGTTATTTCTTTGAATGAAGATAACATACCTTTAGGAAATGACAGAAAACATTTATTTAAAAAAGAAAAAAAGCAACTAACAATCTAAACTGTACACACAATAAAATTTTAGGATGACATACTAAAAAATATGACTGGTCAAATTCAACTGTAGATGTTCTAAAATGCTCTTGTTTCTTATATCTTCAAACATGTAAGATTTCTATTAAATCATACTTCATTAAGTATATTGGTTAAGATCAAAGGCCTAGGTTTTATTAAGTTGTTTGATTTGGGCCTTAGTTTCTGAAACTCTGAAATGGGGATTATAATAAAACTTATCTCAAATGGTTAATGTATATGAAATGCTTAACACAATGCCTGTCTAGTATATAGTAAATGCATAATAAATATTAGCTCTTATTATTATACCTCATTTATATCTGGGAAATATATTCCAGTATACTTTAATAAATATATACTTTAGAATACCATATTTTCCAGCATATAAGACAACTTTTTAACCCAGGAAAATCTTCTCAAAAGTTGGGGGTCATCTTATATGCCGGGTGTCGTCTTATAGGGTGGGTGCTGAAACTTCTGAGCCGGACTGGAAAATGTGCGGTCGCCGCATACGGTGGGGGGAGCTCAAAAATGGCCACACTCCATTCATTTCAATGGAGCTGGACGGAGACCGCAAGTGTCTCTGGTTGGATCCTTTTTGTGCCGCATATGGTCTCTGTCCGGACTTTTTAACCCAGGAAAATCTTCTCAAAAGTTGAGGGTCATCTTATACGCCAGAAAATATGGTATTTATGTAAACAAGCACTCACAGCATTAAGCCAATGCAACTGCACAGGTCCCACAAAGATGAGCCAGTCCTGTCAGAGCTTAGCACAGAGCCTGCCACAAAGCAATCATTCAACGAAATGGTTGCTGAATAAACAGATCCGGGGCTAATTATATTTGAACTTCTCTGAGACTGGCTCATATTTAAAAGAAACTGAATTTATTTGGCTTCAATTTCAAATTTCCTTTTATTGTTCTCCAGCGTGGGATCCAGATCTTTATGGGACAACAGATTCCTGGATGTGGTTTTACAGCAGGAGTCCTCCTCCCAGGCCTGTCCTGGACTCTGCTGATACTCTCTTGCACTTGCAGAGTGTGGCCACTTGGTGTCACTGCACCAACAAGGCGGAAGCTGAGGAGTGCTGCTATGGAGACATCCCCAAAGAGTGGCTAACAGGCCGCAGGAAGGGTTAGCTTACTAGCATTAACGTCAATGTATAAAGACTGCCTGTACTTTTACATTTTGGCACAGTTTTATATTTATATAATGAGGACTCTGAAACCATTTAGGAAACATCTGAAGGATATTAGCAGTCTTGAGGAGCTGAAGATCAGGAAGTCAGCTACAGGGTTTCCAGGAATGGGGAAGGGAATCTTTCTGTAGAGTTGCACCCTGCCTCATGAAACATGAATTTGCAACATTGAGCTTAATGTCAGAAGTATCTGCATGTACATCATTCATTTAACAGCTATTAGCTGGGCTGGGCAGTAAACAATACAGATGCTGTTTCTGTGCCTGGACGGGGAGACAGACCCGTGATTTATTTACCACCACATGTGCCTCAAAGGATAAGCACTGCCTCCAAGGACAACAAAGAGGTGCTTGACTTAGAAGCAAGATCTGGGAGGTTCACTAAAGTGGATCAGGAACCAAGAGTCTAACCCAAAGACATGGACCCATTTCCTCCTCCACAATAGACAACAAATGTCAGGCAGTGTCTACCCGTTGAGCATTCAGCAAAAATGAAGTTCAGGTTCAGAGAACCCTGACACAAAGTATTTGTTAATGATTTAAAAAACATTTATGTGTTGGTTTTATTTTTTTAAGATTAAGCTAAATTCTGGGCTTCCTGGTTTAATAATAAGTGCCTGATAATCCTAGTCTTCAGTGCTAATGTTGATTGAGCTCTGGGGCTAAACATTACACATATATTACCCCCTTTAATCACTACACAGCTTGGTACACTAAGAACTAAAGTTGTCCCTAATTTATATTTGAAGAAACTGAGGCTTACATGAGTTAAGTAACTCTCCAAAGGCCCAACATCTAGTAAAAGGTGAGTTGGAATTCCAACCCAAGCAGTTAAATGCCAGACCAGGGCAGCTGCCTTCTACAGCCTCCTCCTTAGGGAAGGGCTTTCCCAAGGTTGGTTATTAGTCTGAAGGCGAGCAACTTCATGACTAAGAGTTAATTAGCAGGTGGAATCTTTAATTCACTGGTTAGTTTCACACTGGACACAGAATGCATCTCCTGCCCTGCCAGTCTTCCTGGGGTGTCTTTCCCCTGCCAGAGCCCTGAGGAGAGATTTGGGGTGGATCTCTGGAAGTCAGCACCCACTGCCTGAAAAAGAACTCAACATGCAGGTGCGACCTGCCATGCGTGCCCTCCTATTGTCCAACCTCCTCCTGCCAGACTGATGAAGTCAGCTATTCCTCGGGTAAAACAACTTTGGAACATTCTTCTCGGTTCACTTTTTAACTAAAGAGAAAAACAAGAACTGGTTAATAGGTCCATCTTCTCCAACTCACTGCTGTGTGGCTTTGGACGAGTGACTTAATTTCTGTAAGTCTCAGTTACTTCAGATCGAATTGGAGAGAGTAAAAGTACCAACCCCACAGGACTTAAAATTAGATTTTAGTAAAACTAGTACTAACTTAATTACCAATTAAAGTACTAATTCAATTAGCAAAGACTAAATTAGATAATATAAAGGTCTTAGAGCTTAGCAAATAGTGCTCAATAAATAGCTATTATGGCTTTTATTTTGGCCTATAGCTGAAATTCTTAATTTTAGAGCCTTTAGAAATGTATCACTTTAGAACAGGCTTTTTTTGGGCGGGAACACATTTGTTATGTATCTATGTCCATGGTTAACATTTACAGAGTTATTTAGAATATTCAGCTTTAATCTTAGCAAAAATCTTCAGGTCCTAACGAAACTGTCAGAAATTACAAAGGGAACCAGCAAAAGCTGCTTCAGGAGGAGAAGTGGTATATGGACTTCCTCCCTTCTTGAACTGCAGGGAAAGTTCTGCTGCTTACGGTGAGGCAATCTCTATGGGTAGGTGTTGAAACAGGCTAGAAGTGAGGAGTGCATGAGCAGGGCTGGCTTCCCACCACTGGGCATCTGGAGCTGGATAGATGTGGCAGGATTGGTAAGAGAAGGGGGCGGGGTCTGGGTAATGAATGCTCAGGAAGGGAATGCCCCCTCAGGAGACAGGTGTCAAATGAGAAGCTGTCCCATGCCATATGCCCCATTCTTCTCACTTTGCCTTCCTCTTTAGAGCCATGAATTTTGGCCATGCACATCAACTAGGATAGTCTGCATTTCCTGCAGAGGCAACTGGCTTTCTATTCTCTTTATAGCAAGGTACAAAATTTGTCTTCATTTCTTGTGTTTCAGTTTCAATTTTCAGTTTATTTTGTTCTCTCAAGAGCTGAGCCTGAAATTCACATGTGTTAACACCAGGCAATGGTGCCCCAGTAATTGGAAAGGCAATCAGCTAAGAAAAAAATTTTGTTTTTTACTAAATAAAAATCAATGGCAGGAAGAGCCAAAACACTGAGATAGAGGGATTTGGCTTGACCCAAGGTAAAATTTTAAATAAGCGGAGGATGAAGTTGATATCTTCTGACAAAAGTCTTTAAATATTGTTTCTGCATTGAAGCTCTTTATAAAAGTGGGCATCTGGGAATTTGAGGCAATATTTTCTATTAGTGCTATGGATTTCTATTAAGGTAACTGAACACAGCCACATTATGATATTATATTTAATGTCAATGTGTAAAGAATAAGTTTGAGGAAATTAACTTTTTACAATTTGATATTGTCCTACTTTCTAATTGTTACCAATTACAGGTTAGTCAAACTCTTGCCTTATGCTCAGACCTGTTTGGAATGCTCCTTTCCAACCCATCCTGACCTCTTTCCAATGGCTGCAGAGCTTCAGTATTGTCTGGTTTCAAAACCCTTCCAGCTTTCTCTTAGCTATGTGCACAACTCCATATGGAACTACAGGGAATTGCAAAATTAAAAAAGTCTCTCTGAACGTAAGGACCTTAACACGGTGTGACTGTTGGTAAACGTGGGAAAAGATTTTTGTTTGTTTCTGCATATTCTTGCAGCTCAAAAAAAGTGGGGTTTCTCAGAGATGATCTGAATTCTTCTGTGCCATCAAGACCATGGAAACGGGCTTGGGATGGGGTTTCAGGTACAACGAGCAGTTGGCAATAGCAGCGCTTCTTGGTCTTCCAGGCCTGCATGTGCCGAGTCAGTGGTATCTTGGTTCCCTGGGGGCCAAGTGTACAAAAACAAATAAAATTCCCAAATGGATGAGAAGGAACCAATCTAAACAAGTGCAAAGGATTAAAACAGTTGGCGGTGGAATGGATAGATGTGCTAAGCTGAATCTAGTGTCACTTACAGATGGGGAGACTGAGATATAAAGAGATCAGGTTCTTGTCCAAGGCCACCTCCCTGTGACGTGCGGTGAAGGTGCAAGGAATTACATGGAGGATGTCTTCAGAGCTCATGCTTCTAACGGTTATACCATATGCCACCTCCCAGGATGTTTGTCGGGAGGAGGATGAGACAGGCTTCTAGTAAAAGCCCACTGAAGGGGCTGAGTTACCCAGCTGGACAGCAAAGGGAAGTTCAGAGCCCTGGATTGAGGGAGGCCAGAAAATAGTGGTCCTTCGGGGCTAGGTGTGCACTCTTCCCGATTAAGCTTCCTCAGTCTCTGCTTCAGTCATGACCACCTGGTTTACTCAGCGTCCCGTGAACGTCATGCAACAGGACTCTTCCACACCAGTGCCTTCGTGCAAGCCACCCGCCCCTCTTTCCTCCTGTCCCTGATGACCTCGCCTCTCAGAAACTCCCACCATCCTCATCCCTGCACGGCAACGCAGGGGCAACTCGGATTCCGGGACTTCCGCAGGAAACCGAGCATTGCCCCGCGGGCGCCTCTTGCATCTTCTCTATCAGGTGCCACAGTTCTTCGCCACTCAATTTTCCTGGCGCTGATAATACGTGCTACCAAGTCGAGTGGCCCCCGCGAACTTCCCGTGGGCGGGGACGTAAACCCACCCGGAGCGGCCGTCCTGGCCTCCGCAGGGATTCTCCCGGGTGGTCCCTGACATAAGTATCATGCCCGGACACAGTTTTGCTTTCCACGAGCGCACGTTTTTCCTTTCTCTGTCTCTCCGCCACCCAGAGCCCATGGGGTCTCCTGCTTAAACTTCTCCGTCGCTTTTCCTGCAGGTTGAGGGTGGTTATTTGCCGCGGGAACCCGTCTCCCAGCCTCGCCGTCCGCGCAGGGACTCGGCCTCGGGAACCGGCAGGGCGCGGATCCCCGGCTGGCTGTGCGCCCGCGCGCGCCCCGCCCCTCCCCGCCCCTTGCGCTCGGGCCGCGCGCCCCCGCGCCCGCCCCGCCCCGCCCCCTGCGCTCGGGCCGCGCGCCGCTGGCTCCCGCCGCCCGCCCGGGGGCGCGCCTCGCCGGCTCCCCAGCTTCCAGCCAAGATGGCGGAGAGCGGTGAGGGGATAGGCAACGTCCCAGAGCATGAGCGGATCTTGCAGGAGATCGAGAGCACCGACACCGCCTGCGTGGGGCCCACTCTCCGGTAAAGCCCTCATCCCCGCGGGACCCCGAAAGGCCCCCGCCGGCCCCTCGTCAGGAGCGGGTCGGACGGCCCGACAGGTGGTGCGCGCGCGGAGGCGGAGGTCTGGGACCTCGGCCCGGCTGGGGCGGGGCCGAACTGGCGGCTGCACCTGTAGGCGCGGCGGGAGGCCTCCGCCGCGGGAGCTGTGACGGCGCGGGCGGTGGGTGTGGCTGCCGCGGGGCCTCTGACCCCGAGCGCCGTGGGGTCGTCGGCGGTGCGGTCCTGCGTTTGCCTCCCGGTCTCGCGCCTGCCGGGCGGAGGGCGCGGGCGGCCGGGCCTGACTGATGCGCGGCGGCGCGCGCCGGTGGGAACCCGGGCGGCCCCTGCCCCGGCCGCGGGAGAATGGAAACGGAGCGGGAGACGCCGGCACCCTCGTCCCGGAGCGGGCGCAGGGAGCGTGGGCTAGAAAGGTGGGGCTGGCGCTCGGGTGCGCGCTGCTGTGGCCCCGGGCTCCCCCCGGCCTCACGTTTACTTATTTACGGGAGTTCCATTAATTTTGCATTAAATTCCCCGTGTGTTTTACAAAAGGATCCCTTTTAGAAAGAGTACCAGGGAGGGACTATTGCAGACACAGGGCCTGCCGCCCCGATAGCAGAATAGTCAGCCGGACGCGGTGCCCATCTAGGCGGTGCGGCTGGGCGCTCCCAGCGGGAATGAGTTCCTGTGTAGACGGGAGGCTCCACCTTTTGGCGTGATGACCGTGGAACGATGACTCCCTCGGGGGAACTCGGGGCTGGTGGTGCTTTGTCATTCCTGTTTTCTTCAGGATGCACTTCCTAGAAATGGAGTGGACCTGTGACTTGTGGACTCGTGGGTGCAATGTAGAGTGAAACCAATCCAAGCCGTAATGCAAATGCCCCTTGCCCCGAGAGAGTGTCCCGAGACCCGGGTTTTGCCCCGATCCGATCACGAAGTGGGCAGTCGCGGGCAGGAGTCCTGTTACCTTTCGGGACCTCAGGTTCCTTGTTCCTGGACAGGGTAGGGGTGGAGGTTCAGATGCCCAGAAAGGCCAGGACATCAGGGACTTGTTTGCTCACTGCCGTCTCCCCGGCACCAAGCACCCTGCCTGGTATGGCAGGCACCCGGGACATGTTGTTCTCATGATGTTCTTCCTGTGATAGGATAAGCATGGTTAGTGCACTTCCTTAATTTTACAACGTAATTCTTTTCGTAAGACTACAGTTGGCGCCCTGACCGGTTTGGCTCAGTAGATAGAGCGTCGCCCTGCGGACTCAAGGGTCCCAGGTTCGATTCTGGTCGAGGGCATGTACCTTGGTTGCGGGCACATCCCCAGTAGAGAGTGTGCAGGAGGCAGCTGAATCAATGTCTCTTTCTCATCGATGTTTCTAACTCTCTATCCCTCCCCTTCTCCCTTCCTTTCTGTACAAAATCAATAAAATATATTTTAAAACAACTACAGTTGGCAATGAAGAGAGAAATCATACACGAAAAGGAAGCTTTGTTTCCTTTATTGCCTGATGGAACTGAAAGAATACAGTATGTGGTATAGTCAACACAATTTTCCATTTTTGAAAACAGTTTTGGTTATGAAGGAGATACTTCATCTCGGGGAAATGTGCGAGGCAGTGTCCGTGAAAAAAAGGTGAAATTAACTTAGAAGAAAATTTTGAAATACATTGAGAAACTTTTGTGTCGCAAATAGAATGTTTATATTTATATGCTATTCTGTTCTGTTTTGCTGGACAGTTGTGTCACCTGCTTACTTTGTTGAAGCCCATACTCTTTTCTTGGACTGACTCCAGTGACTCATACTTATTCTATTTATATACTTGTCATCTCTCATTTATAAGCTCTCTCCACACACATAGAAGACAATGCTAGTAGTTCTTTCTCTTGAACAGCACATAAGCTACTACTATTTTCTCCCCTAGGTTTTTCTGAGTGAAGTACTAATATTAAATTATAACAAATCTTTTATTATAGTAAAATTGAAATGTTTTAAAAGTAAAATAGTGTCATGAAGCACCATGAACCCATCATCTTGCTTCAGTTCAAGTGGCCAGTCTCTTGTTTTTTTAAAATATATTTTTATTGACTTTTAGAGAAAGATAAAGGGAGAAGGATAAGGAGATGGAAACTTCGACGAGAGGAAATCATCGATCGGCTGCCTCCTGCATGGCTCCCGTTGGGATCGAGCCTGCAACCCGGGCATGTACCATGACTGGAGATGGAACCAGCGGCCTCTTGGTTCCTGGGTCCATGGTCAATCGCTGAGCCACACCAGCTGTGTTTGTGGCCAGTCTCCTTTGGTCTTTTCCCCTATCCAGTCTCCCTTACTCTGACTTATTTTGAAGCAAATCCTAGACATCAGTTCGTAAATATTTTAGCATTAAGATTAATTTTTGTTGTTATTTCCCAGTTTTCTTCTATCTGGCCTGTAGGCTTACGTGGTTCTTATTGTTCTTTGTGGCAGACTTTTTTAGCCTGACCTTTTCTTTATTCATTGTTTTTTTTTTAATCAGATCTGGCTTTGTGGGGGAAGCCGGATGATTAAATGAGAAGCATGTATACACTCTTCACAGTGCCTTGCATTTAATATGATTATTTGACCACAATGGGATTAAATTAGAAGTCAATCATAGACAACTCGGGAAAATCCCCAAATATTTGGACACTGAATAACAATCTAAATGACCCATGGGTGAAAGAAGAAATGAGAAAAGAAATTAGAAAGTATTTTGAATTGAATAAAATGAAAATGTAACATACTAGAATTTGTGTGATACAATTAAAGCAATACTTAGAGAGAAAAATTTAAGCACTAAACACCAGTCCTAGAAAAAGAAGAGCAAATGAAATCTAAAAAAGCCAAAGAAAGGAGATGATGAACGTTAGAGTGGAAATCAATGAAACAGGAAATAAAAAAATACATTTGAGAAAATCATTGAAACCAAAACCTGGATATTTGAGATCAGTAAAATTGGTGGAACTTTAGGGAAAAAAATGAGAAGATACCAGTGATCAAGAATTACAGATTCCCAATAGGAATGTCAGGAATGAGAGAGATTACATCACTACAGATTCTATAGATATTAAAAAAGATAAAGGGATATTATGAACAACTTCATATCAGTACATTGGATAACTTGGAAGAAATTCCTTGATAGATGCAAACCATCAAAGTTCATTTAAGCCCTGGTTGGTGTGGCTCAGTTGGTTGAGCATGTCCCATCCATTGAAAGGTTGCGGGTTTGATTCCCGCTCAGGGCACATGCCCAGTTGTGGGTTCACTCCCTGATCAGGGTGTGTATGAGGCAACTGACTGATATTCTATCACATCGATGTTTCTGTTTCTCTTTTCTTCCCTTTCCCTTCCTCTCTCTCTCAAAGTTAATAAAAACATTTAAAAAGCAAAGCTCACTTAGGAATAACCGAATAGACCTATGTCAATAAAGTAAGTTGAATTTGCTGTAATAAACCTTTCCTAAGAGCCATCTGGGCCCAAATGGCTTTACTGGTGAATTTTACATTTAAGGAAAAATTGATACCCATTCTATTAAAATTCTTCCAGAAAAATTGAAGAGGAGGGACTATTAATTCATTTTGAGGTCAACATTAACCTGATACCAAAACTAAAGAGAGACAGTTCTAGAAAAGGAAACTGTGGACCAATATAAACACAGATGAAAATACTCTAAACAAAATTTTAGCAAGTTAAATCAAGCAATATATAGAATAATACATTGTGATCCAATGGGATTTATTTTAAGAAAGCTGCCCTAACTGGTTTGGCTCAGTGGATAGAGTGTCGGCCTGCGGACTGAAGGGTCCCAGGTTCCATTCCGGTCAAGGGCATGTACCTTGGTTGCAGGCACATCCCCAGTAAGAAAGCATGTTGGCTTAACATTTGAAAAACCAATCAATGTAATTCACCATATTAAGCTAAAAAAGAAAATTTGTAGAAGCAGAGAAAGCATCTAGAAATCTAACATTCATTTCTGATAAAACCCTTCAGAAACTAGGGTTAGAAATTCTCAGCCTGAAAAGGGGCATCTAATGAAAAACTTATAACTAACATTGTACTTAATGGTAGAGGACTGGACTAGAGCATGGCTGTTCACACCACTTCTCTTGAGCACTATGCTGAAGGTCGTTGCCAGTATAATAAGACACAAAGTAGATTAGACAATGTGATAATTTGTAGAGAAAATCATATACAATCTAGAAAAGCTACTAGAACTGATAAGTGAATTTAGCAAGGATGTAGGATACAGTATTAATGTGCAAAAACCAGTTGTGTTTCTGTATGCTAGCAAGGAACAGTGAAATTGAAGTTCAAAATTGATACAATAAAAAATATGAAATATTTATAAGATAAATCTGACAAAAAAATGTGAAAGACTCGTATATGGAAATTTTAAACGGTGGAGGACCTAAAGAGGACCTAAATACATAAATGCACACACATGCTGTGTCCATGGGTCAGAAGACTCAATATTGTCAAGATTGCAGTTTTCTCCAAATTGGTCTTTAGATTCAAGGAAATTGCAGTAAGAATTCCAGGAGAATTTTTTTGTATGTGTGTATACAAATTGACAAGCTGATTCTAAAGTTCACAAGGAAATGCAAAGGATCTAGAATAGCCTAAGTAAGATGGAAAAAAACAACAACCTCTAACAGAGTTGGAAGACATGTACTGCCTGGTTGAAAGACTTATTATAAAGCTAGAGCAATCAAACCGGTATATAGTGCTAGTATCAAGATAGACAAGTAGAAACTGAATAGAGACTCCATAAATAGATTCATATGACTGGTTAATTTTTTTTTAAAAAATCCTCATCTGAGGATTTTTTTCTATTGAATTTTAGAGAGAGTGGAAGAGAGGAAAAGACAAAGAGAAATATCAATGCGAGAGAAACACATCAAGTTGTTGCCCCCTGCACGTGCCCTGACCAGGGCCTTGGCCGGGGAGGAGCCTGCAACTGAGGCATGTGCCCTTTACTCTAATTGAACCCAGGACCCTTTAGTTCTGCAAGTAGATGCTCTATCAAATGAGCCAAATCAGCTTGGGCTAGTCAGTTAATTTTTGACAAAGATGCAAAGGTAATTAATTAGAAAAAGATAGTTTTTTAAAATGATGGTGGAATAATTGGATATACATATATAAAATAATGAACATATTTAAAAACTAACTCAAAATGCATTTCAAATATAAAATACAAAACTATAAAACTCTTAGGAACCATAGGAGAAAATCTGGGTTGGGCAAAGATTTCTTAGATACTATTCCAAAAGCTTAATACATAAAAGAAAAATTAATAAATTGGGTTTCATCAAAATTGAGAATATCTGGTTTTCAAAGAGATTCCTAAGGGAATGAAAAGACAAGCCACAAATGGCAAGAAAAATGTTTGCAAATCACAAAGCTGATTAAAAAAGAAAATGGAGTTCAGAATGTATAAAAGAAGTCTTTAAGACATAAGAAAACCTTATTAAAAATAGGAAACTGATTTGAACAGATATGCCACAATAAAAGATACAGAGAGGGCAAATAAGCATATGAAAATCATCAATAATTATTAGAAAAATGCAAATTAAAACTACAACATTAAACTACCTTGATATTGTCTGTTTGATTGGAATGTGGAACAACTGGCACTCTATACACTGCTGTGGGAATGTCATAGATGCTACTTACCAGGTTGAGGAAGTTCCCTTCTCTTCTAGTTTGTTGAGTATTTTTATTATGAAAGAGCATTGAATTTTGTCAGACCCTTTTTCTGCGGCTATTGAAATGACTCCAGTATTGTAAGCCAAGGCAAATACAATTCATTTTCCATATGTTGTCCTTTATTATGTTCTTTCATTTTCTGAAATAAACAGTTTGCTTTAAATCACTGGCTCTTTCTCAGGGATCTGTGAGATTGGAAGTATTTTCAAATAATGCTTTCAAATGAATGAATTAATTTTTAAAAAAAAAATCTCAATTTTAGTTTTTAATGTAAATATTGATAGTTATAATCTGCATGAATAAAAAGCTTTTAGGAATTCATTTTTAAAAAAAATATTTTATTGAGTTTTTACAGAGAGGAAAGGAGAGGGATAGAGAATTAGAAACATCAATGAGAGAGAAATATTGATTAGCTGCCTCCTGCACACTCCCTACTGGGGATGTGCCCGCAACCAAGGTACATGCCCTTGACCGGAATTGAACCTGGGACCCTCACTGCAGGCTGAGGCTCTGTCCACTGAGCCAAACCAGTTAGGGCGCTTTTAGGAATTCTTTTTTTTTTTTTTTT
>PVJC01007781.1:0-44126 GCA_004026665.1 Murina feae | reverse complement strand
GAGAGAGAGAGAGACATTTGTGTGAAAAGGAAACGTTGATTGCCTCCTGTATGTGCCCCAACTGGGGATTGAACCCACAACCTAGGTATGTGCCCTGACTGGGAATGGAACCCACAACTCTTTGGTGTATGGAACGATGCTCCCACCAACTAAGCCACCCAGTCAGGGCCATGTGTATTTCTTAACCCAAATACTGTGTGAGGGCAATGGGGAAGGTGCTTGGCTGCCCTGTTGATCTGCTCTTCACTTTCCCCTCTGTCTCCATCCCTCTCCCTCCTACCCAGAAGCAAAAAGCCTGAGCAGAGAGCCTGCAGCCTGGAGAATTACAGAGCAGCCAGAGGGGCTAAGAAGACTGCAAAGAAGCTGACATGACAGCGCTGTATGCAAAACCACAGATTCACAATGACCAAGACCAGGGTGCAAGGTAGCACGTGCCAGCTCCATGACCTCGGCAACCACTCTACCTCTCCGAGCTGTGAAATGAACAGGGTAGTGATAACTCCTGCCTTGTCTACTTCAAATGGTGGTAGGAGGCCCAGATTACAGGAGACATGAAAGTGTCGTGCAGCAAGGAGTGCCTGTGCCGTGTGGGCCGTGAGAAGCCTGTCGGGCTCTGGGCCCCACCCCCTGGCTGATCCGAGGCAGGAGCGCCCGGGAGCTTGTGAGGCTGGCTTGCCCACGTGCTCACACACAGGCCACGGGGCCAGCGTGGCTGGCCCATCTCACAGATGAACCTTTAACATCTCATGACACACGTACACTAATTACTAAAATTCTGCAGCATACCAAAAATACATTACATTCTTTGCTGATCTGACCAAAAAAAACAGGTATAATTTTGGTTCATTCACACCAGATGGCTACTGTCTCTTTTTTATTTGACTTTCTAAGGGGATGGAGGTCAGTGCCCTGGCTAAGCAGTGAGGTATTTCATGTTTCTTTTTTAAATATATATTTTAAAAATATATTTTATTGATTTTTTTACAGAGAGAAAGGGAGAGAGAGAGTTAGAAACATCAATCAGCTGCCTCCTGCACACCTCCTACTGGGGATGTGCCCACAACCAAGGTGCATGCCCTTGACCGGAATCGAACCTGGGACCCTTCAGTCCACAGGCCAACGCTCTATCCACCGAGCCAAACCAGTTAGGGCGTATTTCATGTTTTAAAGGTTCTTGTGGCACACGGGTTGAATCGCTCGCTGCCCCTAAGGGAACCCAGGGCTTTTTGGACGGAGAGAGAAGCAGGGTGTGCTAATGCGTTGGGAGAATTGCATGAACTCTCCAGCCTTTCCATGTGGGTGCTCTTCCCTTGGCGAAGCCGCGCCCATAACCTGTCCCTTGTGGGGACCGCACCAGCGGCTGAAAATACAGGTCGTGGGGATGAGGAGGCCTGGGCTTGGATCCAGACGTGGTCACTTCTCAGCTGGCGGCCTCAGTCTAGTCCCTGCTCTTCTCTGTGCCACAAGCTTCTTCACCTGTGAGACGAGACCGGGAGGACCCTTCACGGTCCTGAGACGAGGGGCCCCGTACAGAGCGATGCTCAGAACTCAGGTTGGAAGAATCCGGGAGCGCCAGCCTGGCTCGGGGAGAAGCCCAGGCCAAGGGTGATGGACTGGAGTATCAGGACCTACCAGTCCAGCCGGAGACGTTGGAACACGCATCCCGACCGGCTCTCCCTGCCGCCGTCTCCTCCCGCTCGCCCCTGCTCAGCCCTGAGCCATCCGTGTGCTGCTGAGACTGGAGCTGAAGCAGGGCTGACCAGGGCCAGGCCACAGGGGGAGGGGGGACGGACACAGCACTGAGAGGCCCGGATCTGGGGGCTCCAAACGAGGACAGAAGGCCCGTTACTCCGAGGGGTGAGGAAATAGAAGGTTGAGGCCACTTAGTCCAGAAAAAGGGAAAAAGAACGTTTCTCCCCATCTTTTCTTTCTTCTTTTCTTTTTCTTTTGGCCCCTGTCTCCTCTTTCTGATTTCCCCCTCGCCTCCATTCCTCTCTCCTTCTCTTACTTTTTTCTTTCTTTAACCCGAAGGAAATACAAGTTGAGGACGTGAAACAAATGTTGTCATACATTTTGTAAATGCCCTTCTCTGAGGGAGGGGCACAGAGAGAAGGAAGATGAGAATAAAATTGCGCCTCCATTGCTTTTATCTGGCTGCTGGATTCAAGCCACCCACACACTCCCGCGAAGGCGGGAGGTGCAAGTCAGCCAACAGAAACCTGCCCAGCCAGCCGGCCCTGCCCACCCCTGTGTGCGGGCCTCACGGCTTCCTGTGATCACTGAGCTCCCGGCAAAGGCACTGCCTTCCCGGCTCAGATGCTGAGTGCTCCCCACCATCCTGCGGCAGCCCCGCCAATCACCGGGGGCCCGTGGCGGCCTGCGCGTGCTCTCCACTGAGCTTCCCTGTGCGCTGCCCTTCGGCAGGGCCTCCCTCTCCACCCTCAGGCCCCGTCCAGCAGGCGCCGGCTGAATGCTCAAAGGCTTGCAGGACTCAGTGGGCAACAACCTGCTCTCTGATAGCCTCTCTGATCGGGGGAGGGTGGCCACGGGCCATGTTCAAGGCCTTCTCTGGCTGCTCACCACCCTAGCACCTGCCCCCCGAGAGGTGACAGGCAGGTAAGATTCTGCCACCCGTGTCCGGCAGCTTCTTGGTGGGGGGGTGGGACTGGCCCTTAGCTGTGTCTCCTAGGCCTGCAAGGTCCTGGCCACAGAGTGTCATGTCATGTCTGAGCATGTGTGTTGAGTGAAGAACGGAAGACAAGGGAAGCCACCCGGTCAGCCCAGGTGGGGAGCGGCCAGGCCTTCAAATGGCATAGGGTGTAGGAGGTGCCCAGGGACAACACGACAGCCACCTGGCACCTCCTGAGCACTGCCCAGTGTGGTTGTACTTAACCTTCACACCAAGCCAATGAGGAAGGCACTGTCGTGTCCCCTTCCCACAGTGAGGAGCCTGAGGCACAGGGAGGTGCAGTGACACGCTCACGGGTTGGGGTGTTAGACCGGGGGTCTGACCCAGAGCGGCAGGCGTGCCTGCGGCCCCCGCGCGAGCCACTCCGACAGGCTGGATAATGGAGAGCCTGCCTGGCAGGGCTCAGGCCCCTGGGAAGGCTCCCCCAGAAGCCCCGCGAGAATAGGATGCAGGGCCAAGTGTTTGTTTGCACGCCACCCCACCACCCCTGGAGTCACCTCTCCTCTCGGGCCCGGGGGAGGAGGCCATCGCTGCAGGAGGGCAGGTGCTTCCACTGCCGTCAGTGTGTCTGTGTCGCAGGCTCCGGGGCCTGGGAAGAGCCCCATCTGGGCCCCCAGCCCGAGCCTAAGCTCTGGGGACAAGAACACGCCCCACGCAGGGCTCTGGCTGGAGCCACAGGAAGTGGGCCCAGTGCCCAGGCGGGTATCACAGGGCCCAGGAACCGATCGCGGCCCCCACAGCCTTCCCCGACCCAGAGCAACTTCCTTCTGCTGCTGCCTCTCCCCGGCAGGGCCCCCTCCCTCCCGCTGGCTGTGGCCCTCAGCACCTGCCCTGGGGCAGCAGCCCACCACTGGCTGCCCCCTGAGGGATGGGCACATCCCCTCACTGCCCCTTCCCACTGCCCTCAGCGGTCCCGCCTCGCTCTCAGCTCCGGCTCCTCGGTCCTGCTGTCCCTCTCCTCTCCCCGGGAAGGAAGCTGTCTGACCGCCTCCCTCCCAGGAGCACAGTCCCCTCCGCCCTTGTGATCCTCTCAGCAGCTGAGGCCAGCGGGGAGGGGATGTTTACCCTTTGCCTTCTCCTCTGGCCTCTGACGCCCCACTGCGAAGCGCACTAGAGCACAAATGGGGGTCTTCAGGCTTCCAGGAAGGCTGTGGGCATGCCCCCGCGGGGTCTTCACAGCCTCCAGGTTGTCACCATCTGTCTGGTAGCTGACCTGTTAGGAATTTCAGGAAAGGCCATATCTGCAGCACCATCTGTCTGGAAGAGGCATGTAACAGCCTTGGACCCCCTCCGACCTAACACCCCCACCTGCAGTGCCACCCCCTGGCCTGCAGAATGCAGGACCCGCCTCCTCACAGAGAGACGTCAGCCCCAGGAGGGACTGGCATGCGCATTCGTTAACACACTTGCCCACTCCACTGGCTGAGGACTCAGATCTATCTTGGGCTGGACTCAGTCTGCCCGAGTTCAAGTCCTGCCTGCCCTGCCTCGTGGCTGTCGGACCTTTGCGCAAGTTGCTTTGCGTCTCTGCGAAGGCCAAGGTGCCCCCCGTGAAATGGGGGTGCCGCACAGCTGGCTCAGAGGGCTGGGGTGGGCAGCAAGTCCCACTGTGTACATCGCTGTGCGCAGGCGCATAGTGTGTGCTCAGGGAATGTGGGTGTTAGGTCCAAGGGAATGTGGTGAGAGGGTCCAGGGCTGTTACATGCCTCCACGAGACAGATGGTGCTGCAGATATGGCCTTCCCTAAGATTCCTAACAGGTCAGCCACCAGACAGATGGTGACAACCTGGAGGCTGTGACGACCCCCGCCCGCACTGAACAGCTGTATAAAAAACACCCCTTACTCCCCCTCCGAGCGACTCCAGCGAGAGCGCAGAATAAATTCCCTTCCTTCAATCTTCCTGACACTCTCACTCAGTTTCCTCCTGTGCCGGGAACCTCACAGTGGTCATTACAACAGACACATCTCAGACCTCCCCGCCTTCCAACACGTCTCTCCCCTGGACCTTTCCCGGCACCGACTCCTGCTCAGGCTCTTCCCCTGGATTCCGTCAAACACCGTCTCTGCACAGTGAAGGGCGTGCTGACCACAAAAGCGGAAAACAGGCCCCGTGGCTCCGACGGCAGGAGCTTCTTTGTCCATCACACCGAGCCCGGAGACCGGCTGTGGCTGGCACTGCTTCACCCGCCAACAACGCCAGGGCTGGTGCCTCTGTGATTCTCTTGGCTTTTCCCTGTTGTTTGCAAACGGCTGTACTCCTGGCATTGCACCTGCATGTACATCTAAGACAGCTCAGGTTTAGGGTCAACTGAAAGCCCCTGCCCCTTTTATCATGAGGAGACATGATTTCCCAGAGCCACACTCTCCCGGACTCCTGAGGCCTAGAGCACCGTGTCACATGGCCGCTCCTGAGGGCAAGGGGGCCTGGGAAAGTGAGGTATTTCCCCTTTCCAGCCTCTGAAGTGGAAGGCAGCAGGGCGAGGGCCACAGGAATGGAGATCGGTTGGTCAGCCAATGGTGTCTGCCAAGCTTCTCCCTATGTCACCTCCACCCCAGCCACCCTCGCCCAGGCCATGCTCTCCACAGTCACCCCTGACCTCCGCTCTCATCCAACCCCATTTCCATTTCTCTTTGGAAGCTGAAAGCTCGGACAGTTCTGGGCCTGCACTTCACAGCGCAACCATCGCTGATCCCGAGTAGGGCTGGCCCTTCAGGTAGGACGCAGTCTCTACCAGGCCCTAATGTCTCACATGTCACTCATTCACATTTGTTGCTCGGCCCTTATTGGTGATGGAACTTGAACGCTTGAGTGAATGTATTTTTTAAAATATATTTTATTGATTTTTTTACAGAGAAGAAGGGAGAGGGATAGAGAGCTAGAAACATCGATGAGAAAGAAACACCGATCAGCTGCCTCCTGCACACCCCCCACTGGGGATGTGCCCGCAACCACGGTACATGCCCTTGACGGGAATCGAACCTGGGACCCTTGAGTCTGCAGGCCGACGCTCTACCCACTGAGCAAAACCAGCCAGGGCTCAGCTAATGCATTTATTTTCCTCTCCCTGCCCTCGCTTCAGAGTCCCCAGGACGGGTAAGCACACAGAGTATCCCTCCCCGGGGCCTCATAGATGCCCAGCACAAAGCGCCTTCAACCGCAGACCCCAGGCATCCAGGCCCCTCTCCAGCCAGTCACTTGTTTAACTTTTAGAGCTATTTTGTGCACAGATAGCAAATCTACCTGTATGTTCTCTCTCCCACCCGCTTTTCAACTCAAATGTGAGAGTAATACGACGCATAGTTCTGCACTTGGCTTTTCCCTTCCATTTCCAATTTCTAGCAGTCTGACTTGTGATCACTTCCTATCAGCCCAGATGCCTTCCTCAGCCCTTTTTCTGGCTGTGGAGCTCCAGACCCTCCTTTGTGGAGTGGAACTTGCAATACCAAGCCCAGAGGACCAGTGAGAGACTCCGAAGCTTTGGTTCATGATGCCCTGAGGCTTGGAGGCGGGGCTTGCTGCCCACTGCACTGAGCAGGAGGAGGCCAGGCTGGGAGCTGGGATAGAGAGCCCTGGCAAGGCAGCCAGCTCTGCGGGCACTGCTTGGCCTACCCCTCACCTTCCCCGAGGCAGGTGCTGCTCTTAACCCATCCTCCTGAGGGGGAGCCGACGTGCAGAGCAGCTACACCACTCGCCTGGACTCATGCTGCAGAGAGAACTCTAACCCACAGCTGCCACTCTGGTGCCAGCACCCAGGCAGCTGGGCACCATCCCTGCCCCGAGGCTGACTGCCCACACCCAGCTGTGCTCCAGGGCTCAGCCGCCCAGGCTGGAGGGGCCCCTCGCTGGGCCCTCGGGGTTACGCTGCCTCTCGGGAGGCGTCTGGAGCCACGTGCGTGCCTGTGCTCAGAGCAGGGCTGAGGTTTGGGGTCTCTTTTTCCGGGCATCGGGCTGGGGCACTCGCCTGACCTCAGAGACCAGACTGCTCGCTCCCAGCTGTTTGGCTTGGACGAGTCACCTCCCTCTCTGGGTCTTAGTTTCCCCATCTGCAAAAGGGGGTCAGCAGCTGCTCATCATGGTACCGGTTAGGGATTAATTGATCTAATAAATATATGCATCACTTAGGAAAGGTCCTGGAATGTAGGAAAACTGAAAAAAAGAAAGAAAAGAGCCATTGTTATTATTACTGTTATTGTTATTGTTGACAGCATTGTCCCTGGAATACCTTGCAGCAGGAAGTAGGAGGGACAGTTTGCTGGGAAGGGGCCCTAGGCGCCAATCCTTCCTGTTGATCTTAGACAAGGACCTGGAATGGGCTTCACATCTTCCCCTAAAACCCATCCTACAGGTAATGCAACTGAGGCCTCCGTGAAGGATGGCAGCAATCATCTCAGGTAGAAATTGTAGTTTAATTCTAACCCTGCTGTTCGGCTTCTGTCGTTTGCTTGCTAAAATAATAGAAAAGTCATTTTGATTTTCTGAACTGTATTTGATTGAATACCCTATTGATTGTAATGTGAATATCCCATTGATTGTGATCTCACTGGCTTTAGAAAGCACATTCTTCTGTGAACCACCCTGAGAACCAGGGCAGCACAATCACCCTAAAATACCTCCATGGCTACAGATAGTGCATTCCAGTTGACTCGGTGGTCATAAGGCTTGTTGGTTCTAGACAATGTGTTTCTGTCAACTCAGGGCTCACAAGACCCACAGCTCTAGGCAATGTGTGTCCTTTGATTCAGTGATCTAGAAACCCAAAACTATAATTTAACTAACACGCTCCATTCTGCTTCTGTAACTGCTTTTTGCAAACCAGGTTCCTCATTCCAAACCCAAAGATGTAATCGATACCTTGTGATTTCTGCCCATATAAATCTTGTGTTGCGGGTATATTATCACTGCGAGATTTGAGGTGCATTGCCCCCTCGTAGTCCCGGATTTGCAATAAACATGACTCCTAATTCGGCTTCTTGAGGCGACTTTGTGTGATTCGAGGGACACATTACAACATCCGGAGGGGCAGACCCTGAGGCCAGGGCAAGTTGTACGTACCGTACCGAGTCCTGGAGAGCTGCCCTTCCCAAACTCCAGCGCCTCTGATGGTTCAGGGCACAATTCAAACACCTCTTGGGCAGCCTGCCTTCGCCCTCCCCAGCTGCTAAAGGTCTTCCAGGGCCTGGGCCTCCCCGGCTCGTCCTCCCTCCCCCTCCCAGGCCCCGCCCGGCCCCGCCCTGCTCGCCTTTCGCGCGACCGCAGCGCCCCCTTTCGGAGGCGCCCAGGTCGCCAGCCGTCTCCACCCGCCCGTCGGGGGATCCAGGCGAGGTGACCCCAGGAGGCCCGGGAAGAGCGTCCGAGGGGTCTCGGCCTTGGGGCCACAGATCTTGCCCAAGTTCCTATCCCGCCTTCCCGCGCTGAGCCTCATTTTCCACCTCTGCAAAATGCATTCCCCAACGATTTCCCGAGTTCCTACTGTGTGCCGGGTACTGAACAGGGCGCCGGGACTGGCAGCGACGGGGAAGCAGGCGTGGAGGGGACAGGCCACGATCAGCACACAGTGCGCGGTCGGTCTTGCTGCAGAGGTGACCGCTGTGAAGGAGTCGCTGGAGGGACAGGGAGCCTGCGTGCTCTCCTTGTGGGGCAGTGCACACGTAGGCTGTCCTGGGCAGTGCGCACGTAGGCTGTCCTGGGCAGTGCACACAGCAGGCTGTCCTGGGCAGTGCACACGTAGGCTGTCCTGGGCAGTGCGCACAGCAGGCTGTCCTGGGCAGTGCGCACAGCAGGCTGTCCTGGGATGAAAGGTGTGCCACACACTCCCGCTCTCTCCTCCCAGTTTTCCAGAAGCTTCAGTGAGGGTTCCTCCTCTCTGACCTCAAGGCGCCCCTGGGCCCACCGTGGGCCTTCCTGCCTCGTCGCTAACCCCCGGGGGTCTCAGTCTAGAGGCCCTGAACTCCAGGCATGAGCTCCAACATCACCTCATCTGAACACAAGCTCCCAGTCTCCCCAGACCCATTCCATCCTGTCTTCTCCAGCTCTGGACAACCCTCCTGGCTTGGAGAGACATTGAAGCCTAGTGGTTAACACGCGGGCACTGAACCCCACCTCCGGGGTGGGAATCCTGCTTCTGCTGCTTCCTGGTAGTGAGATATTGAATAAATGACTTTACCAGCCCATGCCTCAGTTTTCCCATCTGTAAAATGGACTTAATGACAGAGGGTGGTGGTGAGGAAATACACCTGGAGCATGTATCCAGTGAGTGTTCCCGAAATATTAGCTGGGATGGTTACATTTGGGTTACTTCCCTCCACTGCGGGATTAAATTCAGGGGAAGAGCTGTAACTATTGTTATGGTTAACCTTCATCGGCTGTTGCTGTTTAGTTGGATTCAGATGGACCCTGAGACAAGAGCTTGGGTTCAAGGAGTTTCTTTGGGACTGATTCTGGGGGGGTGGGGGGTAACAACTGGGGGCCCAAGAGGCCAGGAGAGCACAGCTCAGAGCCGGCTCATGGAGGGCTGGGAAGGTGGCCTTTGGCCTCACAGGTTGAAGTTTGCTCCTTTACCCTTCCCCTGGGCTAAGCCAGGCCTCCCACTGAATTTGAACTACTGGTTAGTGATGAATAAGTTTTAGTATCAGTAGGCCCCAGGCAATATCTGAAAATGACTCGCGTGTATCTGGAAATCAAATTTATCCGGGTGTCCTGTGGTTGCCTGGCAACCTTTTGAGATGGGAGCCCTGAGCCAGGCGGCTGGCATGGGCTGGGCTCTCCTCCGCAGGCATCTTTCCATGGTGCTTCCTCCCAGCACGGCAATTCACCCCGGGGAGCAGCACTTAGGAGCTAGTGTTGTGGGCGGGGAACGGCGACCTCGGGACTTGGGTTCTGACTAGGAGAGAAATCAGAGCCCAGACTCAAACTGTAAGAGAACATTTATTTACCAAATCACAGAGGTAGAAGAAATGGGTGTAGAAAACAAATCATAGAGGCAAAGGAAGGGGCCTTAGAAGTGAGGACGGTTAAGATGACAGCCTGGAGGAGGGGGCAGGGGAAGGCTGGGTGTGCCCCCTGGGGGAGGGCGCACTGGGTCCTCCCTCCTAAGGGACCTAGGGGTGGGCTTTAGGGGAAGGTCTCAGCAGGAGACTCAGCAGCTTTCCAGGGGTGCCCTTGCGGGGCCCAGGTTTACAGGAGTGACTGGCAGGCCCCAGGGCAGGGGTCATTAGTCAATGCAGCTGGTCCTGAGGACAGTCATGGGGTCACCCGTCTGGTTTAGCCACTTTTCTGGGCCTGGAGCTGAAGGCCTCAATGTTATCTCTGGGGAGGAAAGGTCAGGGGTCCAAACCTCATGACCAGCCATATGCCAGGGTAAGAAGGCCACCCTGGGGGTGAGGTCCCCCCTACAATTGTCCTTTGTTCGGCACCTGGGGCCTTCCGCCTGGTGGCACTGCACCTGGGCCATGGTCCTTGGTCCGCTCACATTGGTCTAGCCGCCCAACTCAGGAGTCAGAAGCTTCCAGCTCTCTCGACTCACAAGTCCCAGAACATGACGTGCATCTGCTCTATTGGTCTGGGCCAGCCCTTCTCAGGGGTGGGCGTGGGCCTCACCCCTGACGTGTAGAGGGAGGGTGGAATTGTGGCAGGAGAGAATTAGCTGCAGTGCGAAGACCTTTCCTTCTTTATTGTCCTGCAGGCTGCCTGTCCGTGTGTCCAGGAGAAATGGGCATGTGATTAAGGCAGTTAAAACCTTTTCTCCAGCTACGAGGGTGACCCCTGGGTGACTCGTAAAATCAACGCACGGAATCCAAGTCAGTGGCTTTTCAAAAATGTTTTCTGTCGTTTGCAATTTCTGAACATGCAGCGAAAGAAAGAGTGCAAGGCCAGGAAGCGCCCTCAGCTCCAGCCCCCCAGCAGGGGCTTGCTTGTTAGTTCTTCTGTTTTTAATCCACACATGAGGATATTTTTCTATTGATTTTTAGAGAGTGGAGGAGGGGGCGACAGAGAGAGTGAAAGTATATATGTGAGAGACAGATCAACAGTTGCCTCCCACATGCGCCCAGACCATGGCCAGGGATGGAGCCTGCAACCCAGGTACCTGCCTTGACTGTTGGAGTCGAACCCGGGAATGTTCAATCCTCGGGCTGATGCTCTACCCACTGAGCCAAACCGGCTAGGGCCCCACAAGCAGTTTTTAAACTTGTATGTCCACTTACCTTGGATATTTTACAAAATAATAAACAAAATAGATGGAATAAAATAGGATAGAAAATGCCAGAAAAATAAGAGTATTGTTTTGTGAA
Organism: Murina feae; assembly: GCA_004026665.1. NCBI lineage: Eukaryota > Metazoa > Chordata > Mammalia > Chiroptera > Vespertilionidae > Murina > Murina feae. Next base: position 33,147 of record PVJC01007781.1, on the reverse strand, counting down.
AATTCTGTTTCTTTTCTATGTGTTTCCTGGGTAGGAACGTAAATGTGTTTGACAGCCCTCTGCTGCGCCCCCTCCACAGGAGCAAGCCTGCCTTCAGGGACAGCAGCCACCCACACTTACCAACACTATCCTGTTTTTTATATATACTAGAGACCTGGTGCACAAAATTCGTGCAAGAGCAGGCCTTCCTTCCCCAGGCTGCGGGCACCAGCTTCCCTCTGGCACCCGGGACCCAGGCTTCCCTCACAGCCCTGGCTTCGTCTGGAAAGTCGTCTGGTCTGATTAGCATATTATGCTTTTATTATTATAGATATTTTTATTGATTTCAGAGCAGAAGGGAGAGGGAGAGAGATAGAAACATCAGTGATGAGAGAGAATCATTGATTGGCTACCTCCTGCCCACCCCACACTGGGGATCAACCCTGCAACCTGGCATGTGCCCTGACCAGGAATCAAACCAGGACCTCCTGGGTCATTGGTCAGTGCTCATACCGGCACTGAGCCATACCGGCTGGGCAGCACCGTCCTGTTTTTATCTTCGTTTCGTTGTTGTGTATAAAGTGACACCAATTTTCCACTTAAGAGACGCGATCCGCCAGTTCCCCTTTTAAATGCATTTATTGGCATTTTGAAAGACGTCCTTCAAAATGTCACCTGGCTGTAGAACAATTTTAAGTTTTATTAAGTAGTAACAGTTCAGGGAGCTGAGGGAAGGAATATCCGAGATGGGCAGGAGAATAAAAAGAGGGAGAGGCTGCGGCGGGGCCTGGCTGGACTGCTGGGCTTGGTCCTCGCAGGAGCCAGTTGCCCTCCTGCTTAGGGCGGAGCCCTCCCCCGCGCAGGCCCCTCGGCTCTCCCGCGGGACGGAGCCTGCAGTTCCGAGAGGTGCCGCAGGGGGGCAGCGGCGACCTTACCTGAGGGGCTGCGAGGAGCGCTCCTGGGACGCGGAGCCCTGGGGAGAACAAGTCCGGCGCTTCAGCCACTTGGGCTCCAGCCGCAGTGCCCACTTCCTAGGCCGTCCCTTACCCCGCCCCGCAACACTGTGAATTCACATCCCTGGGCCACGAACGCCCCTTCCCCAGCGGCGGGGATGGGGCTGGGGACCTCCCACAGGGCTGTGGGCCGTGCAATGACCAGAAGAACTTAATGAATTCTTACGTAGCAGGTGCGTGATGCAGAAAGCCTGTGAGCAGTGAAATGGTGTGGTTAAAAATAAGGGGGGAAAGACAGAGAAATGCACTTAAAAATAGCTACCGTAATCCTATAACCAATAACCATAGTGGGTATTGGCATAGAGCTTTGCAATCTCCCCTCCCCGCACTGCAATATATAAATGTATACACACAAAGATGTGATATTTGCCCACAAACTCAGGGGTGCAAGAAATGTCGTATTACTTCATTAATTTTTTTACTTTAAATAATGACATTATATATATGCATGCTCAAAAAGTCCAAGCAATTTAGAGAGTACAAAGAAAATAAGCAATAAATCGTCATAAATAGGATTTCATATTTCATGAACATCATTATAGAATTCTCTGTCCACAGTCTCATCTTTATCAGATATGATTATTAAGACTGGGATCATGATCCATGCTATTTTTTAAAAAATTGATTTGAGAGAGAGAGAAGGAGGAGGAGAGAGAGAGGAACATTAATGCGAAAGAGAAACATCCATCAGCTTCCTCCCACACATATCCCATTGGGGATCGAACCCACAACCCAGGCATGTGCCCTGACAGGGAACTGAACTGGTGACCCTTCAGTGTACTGGACAACGCTCAACCAACCGAGACACACCAGCCAGAGCCGTCCTATTTTTTTTCTGTGTACAGTTAATGACTTGTGTGTGTGTGTTTAAATTAATTAATAAACTTTTGGTGGAGGAGCTTTAGGCTTACAGAAGAATTGAGCAGAAAGTACAGAGAATCCTCACACACACACACACGTGGATATCTTTTGTTATTAAAATTTTGCATTGAAGCGTGGCACGTTTGTTACAATTGATGAGTCCGTATCGATATGAAATTACTAAAGCTCATCGTTTATATCAGGTTTCACCCTGGCAACCACTGTCTCCTCAGCTTTTCTCTTTCCCAGAATGTCATATAATTTGGCAAAGTCACCTAGGTTTTTTCCTGTGGTATCTTCTAGGCATTTTATCGGTTTTCATCTATTGTCCACTTTTAGTTAATTTTTGTGAAACGTGTATAGTCTGTGTCTAAGTTCTTTTTTTGTGTCCAGTTGTCCCAACACCGTTTGTTGAAAAGACAATCCTTTCTTAACTGAATTACTTTTGCTCCTGTGTCAAAGATCAGCTGGCAGTATTTGTGTTGGTCTATATCTGGGCTGTCTATTCTGTTCCATTAATCTATTTGCCAATGCTTTTTGCCAGTGCCACACTGTATTGATGACTATAGTAAGTCTTGAAGTCAGGTCATGTTAACCCTCCAAGTTTGTTATTCTCTTTCAATACTGTATCAACTATTCTGGGTCTTTTGCCTTTTCATATAAACCTCAGAATCAGTTTGCTGATATCCATAAAATAACTCACTGGGATTTTTATTAAGATTACATTGAATCTATAGGTCAATGTAAGTTGGGAAGAGCTGATATTTTGACAATATGTTTTCCTATCCATGAACATGGAAGAGCTCTCCTGTTTCATGCCGGGTTCAGTCTGTTGGTAGAACACTATCAACTAGAAGTGCCTGGAGGAAGTCCCTGGACCCTGTGAGCTTCCCAAAGACATCCGCCTTTCTAAACCAATGTCACAGCTGCGCCAATCCTTGTGGTTCTATGACTGCAAGATACCCTTCAGCAGTAACTCTCAGGAAACTTTGAAAAGATGCAGGTTTGTTACTTACAAGACCTGGAACTAACACAGCACACATAATTTTTCTTCTTTAATTTGTTGATCGCAGAGAGGGAGGGATAGGGAGAGAGAGATATATAGAAACATCAATGATGAGAAAGAATCATTGATTGGCTGCCTGCACACCCCACACTGGGGACTGAGCCTTCAACCCAGGCATATGCCCTGATCAGGGATTGAACCGTGCCTTCCTAGTTCATAGGTCAGCGCTCACTGTGCAACACTAGCTGGGCACATTAATTAATTTTTGAATGTGGAAGCAGCCTTGCATACCTGGGGAAAATTCCATTTGGTCATGGCGTAGTGTGTGTGTGTGTGTGTGTGTGTGTGTCCGAGCTTTCAGTATTTCTACTTTAATTTAAAGTTTTAAAAAGTGTACTGATTGATTTTTGAGAGAGAGAGAGAGAGAGAGAGAGAGAGAGAGAGAAACATCAACGTGAGAGAGAAACATCAATGGGCTGCCTCCTGTTCTCGCCCTGACCAGGGATTGAACATGCAACCTGGGCATGTGCCCTGACTGGGAATTGAACTCTTCACTTCTGTGTATTGCAAGAGACCAATCATTGTCACTAATAGAGAAATGTGCCTGAAGGCTGGTCAAGCTTAATTGCTCCGAATAGTGGGGGGGCTACTCACCCATCGTTTAGATGGAGACATTGATAGTTAAAGCAGCCCTCCACCTGTTACTGATATGTAAATTCTTGTTGCCTCTTTGTTGTTGGAATTTCCTGCCCTAAGGATAAGGATATGGTTGTTTTCCCCATTGCCTTAATAAAAGCTTTGAGCAAGACCAGAGCAGTGGGCAGTCTTACCCACTAGAGGAAGATGCCACGCCTGGTCCCCATTATTCCAAATTGATTCTCTCCTAGTCTCTCTCTTCATTTTGTTTGCAGCCTCCTCCAGAACTCGAACCCTGAACAGGAACCCTGAACCACGCTGGACGTGTAAGAGGCGCCCACAGTGTATGGAGGGGACACTCCAACCAACTGAGCCACACTGGTTAGGGCTCTCTCTCTCTCTCTCTCTCTCTCTCTTTCTCTCTCTCTGTATGGATCCTCAGAAACTAAGCAAGAGCCTGGCACATATCTGTTAAATTAAGGACCGGCTTTTGCAGGGCCATTTGTATTATCAGAACCTTGAGAGGAGGAAGGTCATTAATAGTTGGGACAGTCTAGGAAGATTTTCTAAAAAAATAAAAATAAAGGCTGCATTAGACCTTTGGGAAATGTGGCATATTTGGGTTCAGAGAAAGAAAAAAAAAAGAACCTTTCAGGCATGGGAATCATTGCTAAGCAGGGTTTATGATATCCCATGGAACAGTAAAAGCTGAAAGATCAGACCCAAAAGGCAATGTTTAAAATATATGTATTCCTGGACCCCACCCTGGACAAAATGAATCAGAGTCTCTGGAATGGCAAGTTCTCTCAATTTTTGTTTGTCTGAGAAAGTCTTTATATTTCCTTCACTTTTAAAAATATATATACATTTTCATTGATTTCCGAAAGGAAGGGAGAGGGAGAGATAGATACATTGATCAACTGCCTCCTGCGCGTCCCCTACTGGGGATTGAGCTTGCAACCCCAGCATGTGCCCTGACCTGGAATTGAACCATGACCTCCTGATTCATAGGTCCACACTCAACCACTGAGACACACTAGCCAGCCATTTCCTTCACTCTTGAAGGATAATTTTACTGGATACAAAATTCTAGGATGGTGGGTTTTTTTCTTTCAATGATTTAAATATTCCTCTACACTCTTTTCTTGCTTACATAGTTTCTGAAGAGAAGTTTGATATAATTCTTAACCTTGTTTCTGTCCCAAGATGGCCTACACAACAAAGGGTTGTGAGTTCGATTCCCAGTCAAGGGCACATACCCAGGTTGCAGGTTTGATTCCCAGTCCTGCTCAGGGAGACAACCAGTCCACATGTCTCTCTCACATTAATGTTTTTTCTCCTTCTCTCTCTCTCTCTCTCTCTCTCAATGAGTCTTTTTTTTTTTTGTTAATCCTCACCCGAGGATTTTTTCCCCATTGATTTTTAGAGAGAGTGAAAGGGGTATAACATAGTGATTAAACATTTATATGCTGTACAAGGACTGTCTTTCTTAAAACATTGTTTTCTTGTGTTGAGGACTTTTAAGACTTACTCTCTTGCCCAGCCGGTGTGACTCAGAGGTCTGGTCATGGCACATGCCTGGACAGCAGGCTCCATCCCTACTGAGGAGCATGCAGGAGGTAGCTGATCAATAATTCTTATCATTGGTGTTTCTATCTCTCTCTCTCTCCCTTCATCTCAGAAATAAAAATAAAAAGATTTGCTCTCTTAGCAACTTTCAAATATGCATTACGTGTTACTAACGACAGCTACCACACTGCACATTGCATCCCCAGAACGGACTTATCTTACATCTGGAAGTTTGTACCTTTTGACCATCTCCACTCATTGCCCCCCTCACACCTGCCTCTGACAGCCACCAATCTGGTCTCTGTATTGGTTTTTGGAAAATTTGTTTTTTTGTTTGCTTTTTGTTTTGTTTTGTTTTGTTTTGTCTTGTTTTTATATTTTACTAGGGGCCCGGTGCACAAAAATTTGTGCACTCGTGGGGAAGGGGGGGGTCCCTCAGCCCAGCCTATGCCCTCTCACAGTCTGGGACCCCTCGGGGGATGTCCACCTGCTGGCATGCCTGGCTAGCCTGGGTGAGTGGCTATGGCTGTTTGTAGGCTGGCCAAGCCACCCAGTGGGGACCCTCACCCCATGGGAGTGTGGCCAGCCTGGGTGAGGGGCTGAGAGACGTTTTCAGGCTGCCCATAGCTCCCATTGACCCAACGTCCCAGCGAGGCTGGCTGGAATCAGGTTTCTGGGGTTTAGTTATCTTCTATAATTAAAAGTTTGTTGCCTTGAGCAGAGGCCTAGTCAGGCAACAAAGCCTCTTGTTGGCTTCAGCTCTGTGGCTTCTATAATTGAAACATTGTTGCCTTGAGCAGAGGCCCGGCTGGCTTAGGCAGGCAGTTTCAACTGCATAACTGGTGCAACAGAAGCCTCCTGTTTGCTCTAGCTCCGTGGCTGCCGGCTGCCATCTTGGCTGGGTTAATTTGCATACAGCTGCTCTGATTGGCTGGTGGGCATGGCCTGGCTGGTGGGCGTGGCTTAGGTGTCTCGGGGTGATTGTTTTTTTGCATATTACTCTTTTATTAGATTAGATTGATTTTTTACAGAGAGGAAGGGAGAGGGATAGAAAGTTAGAAACATTGATGAGAGAGAAACATCAATCAGCTGCCTCCTGCACACTCCTCACTGGGGATGTGCCCGCAGCCAAGGTACATGCCGTTGACTGGAATCGAACCTGGGACCCTTCAGCCCGCAGGCCAATGCTTTATCCACTGAGCCAAACCGGTTAGGGCTGCTTTTTGCTTTTGTTGTTGTTTGGTTGGTTTACATTCTATGTATAAATTATCATACAGTATTTGTCTTTGTTTGACTTATTTCCGTTAGCATAATGCCCTGAAGGTTAGTCCACATTGTCACAAATGCCAAGATTTCCTTTTTTATGGCTAAATAACATTCCATTATATATGTAAAATTTCTTTAACCATCCGTCCAATGATGGACATTTAGGTTTTTCCATATGTTGGCAGTTGTAACTAGTGCTGCCGTAAATGAGAGGGTGCATATATCTTTTCAAATTACTTTTTTAATTTTTTTTCCAGATAAATACTCAGAAGTAGAATTTCTGGATCACAGTTTTTTATTTAATTTTGTGAGGAACTGTCATACTGTTTTCTATGGTGGCTGCACCAAAAGTGCACAAGGATTCCCTTTTCTCCACATTCTTGCCATCACACATGTTTCTTGTCTTTTAAAAAATATATAATTTTTTATTTCAAGGAGGGAGGGAGAGGGAGGGAGAGATTGAAGCATCAATGATGAGAGAGAATCATTGATGAGCTGCCTCCTGCACGCCCCGCCCCCTATTGGGGATCGAGCCTGCAACCCAGGCATGTGCCCTTGACAGGAATTGAACCTGAGACCCTTCTGTCTGCAGGCTGTGGTCTATCCACTGAGCCACACCAGCCAGGGCGTGAGTTCTTTATATGTTTTGGATATCATTCCTCTATCAGATGTATGGTTTGCAAAATCTCCCACTCAGTACGCTGACTATTCATTGTGCTGGTGACTTCCTTTGCTGTGAAGAAGGAGCTTTGAGTGCAGGTGAGAGACCAGGTGGCCAGCAACCCTATGCAGACAGCAGGCGGCCCTGCACAGCACAGGGTCCTCCTGGAGTTTGCAGAGGAAGTGACCAGTTTGCGTGCCCTCCGGCCACAGGCGGCGTGTGCAAACATCGGCAGCGCTCTGGTTTCCATATTTGACAGAGGGCTCTGGAAAGGCTTGTACCAGACCGAGTCGGCAACAGTGTCCTGGACGGATGGTATTCTGGCCCTTAGGCTGAAGCCAGCTCCACTGAATGTCCACATACCCACACTGCTGACCGTCTCCCTCCTATGGGCCAGGAATTACAAGAAGCCTCTCCCTCCTACTTTGTCCCCCAGCTCTCCCTTACTAAGAAGGCCTAAATTGTGTTCACTTTGCAGAAGAGACGCTGGAAGGAACACCTTTGTGTTCACAAGCATACTTTGAAGGACCTGACCCTCCAGAGGCAGCTGTGCCCTGGGGAAACGCAGCAGGGGTCAGCACCTGCTTCAGGTCCTGCTCCTGCTCATAGCATTCCAAAGTTTAGCTTTCATTTTGGGCTTGTTGCTTAGATTGGCTACTCTAACACCTGACAGCTCATCTCTCTCTCTCTAACCCAGCTGAGTTCCTACCAATGATATTCTTGGGACACCCTGGCCCTCAGAACCTTGTAGGATATTCTGCCATGAAATGTTTCTACAGAGGAGGCTAAGAACAGCCTGATCATTTGAATTTTCAGTTTGGACAGAATAATCTTTTCTTTATTCTTGACACTTTACCAGGATAGGTTTTTATTGTTATGTACTAACTAGAGGCCCAGTGCACAAATTTGTGCACCAGTGGGGTCCCTTGGCCTGGCCTGCAGGATCAGGCTGAAGCCGGCTCTCTGACATCCCCTTAGGGGTCTTGGATTGCGAGAGGGCCAGGCCAAAGGACCCCACCGGTGCATGATCAGGCCCAGCAGGGGACACAGGAGGTTGGCCAGCAGGAAGGGACCGCAGAAGGGCTTCAGGACGTGCCCAGTCTATCTTGCTCAGTCCCGATAGACTGGGCCCCAGCAGCAAGCTCACCTACCTGTTGGAGCATCTTCCTCCTGGTGGTCAGTGCACATCATAGCAAGAGGTTGAGCAGCCTTAGCATATCATTAGCATATTATGCTTTGATTGGTTGAACGCTGACCGAACGACCAGACACTTAGCATATTAGGCTTTTATTGTATAGGATTTCCTGTATTAAAAGTTTTTGGTATGCGATATTCCTTTAATAACAGTAATTCAGTGCATTCTTATTTCAGGGGTCTCTCCTATTGTATGTGTTAAAATGGTTTCCGTATCTTCTTGATATCTTTTTTTATCCTTATTTTGGATCATCTTATATTTTTCCTTATCAATTTTTTTTTATTTTTAAAATATATTTTATTGATTTTCTTTTTACAGAGAGGAAGGGAGAGGGATAGAGAGTTAGAAACATCGATGGGAGCAAAACATTGATCAGCTGCCTCCTGCACACCCCCTACTGGGGATGTGCCCGCAACCAAAGTACATGCCCTTGACGGGAATTGAACCTGGGACCCTTCAGTCCACAGGCTGATGTTCTATCCATTGAGCCAAACCGGTTAGGACTGAAACATTATTATTATTATGTTTTTAAATCTTTATTGTTCAGATTATTACAGTTGTTCCTCTTTTCCCCCCCCCCCCATAGCTTCCCTCCTCCCAGTTCCCACCTCACTCTCTGCCCTTACCCCTCCCACTGTCCTCCTCCATTAGGTGTACGATTATTGTCCAATCTCTTCCCACACCCTCAATACCCCTTTCCCCCTGATAATTGTCATCTCCTCCCTTTCTATGCCCCTAATTCTATTCTATTCACCAGTTCATTCTGTTCATCAGCTTTTTTATTCACTTGATTTTTAGGTTCACTTGTTGATAGATATGTATTTGTTGTTCATAATTTTTATCTTTTACTTTTTCTTCTTCTTCCTCTTCTCTAAGGGAACCCTTCAGCATTTCATATAATTCTGGTTGGGTGGTGATGAACTCCTTTAGCTTTTTCTTATCTGTGAAGTTCTTTATCTGACCTTCAATTCTGAATGATAGCTTTGCTGGGTAAAGTAATCTTGGTTATAGGTTCTTGATATTTATCATTTTGAATATTTCTTGCCACTCCCTTCTGGCCTGCAAAGTTTCTGTTGAGAAATCAGCTGACAGTCGCATGGGTGCTCCCTTGTAGGTAACTGACTGCTTTTCTCTCACTGCTTTTAAGATTCTCTCTTTGTCTTTTGCCCTTGGCATTTTAATTATGATGCGTCTTGGTGTGGTCCTCTTTGGATTCCTTTTGTTTGGGATTCTCTGCACTTCCTGGACTTGTAAGTCTATTTCTTTCACCAGGTAGGGGAAGTTTTCTGTCATTATTTCTTCAAATAGGTTTTCAATATCTTGCTCTCTCTCTTCTTCTGGCACCCCAACATAATTCTGATGTTGGTATGCTTGAAGTTGTCCCAGAGGCTCCTTACACTATCTTTATATTTTTGGATTCTTTTTTCCTTTTGCTTTTCCAGTTGGGTATCTTTTGCTTCTTCGTATTTCATATTTTTGAATTGATTCTTGCGATCCTCTAGTCTGCTGTTGGATCTCTTATGTTATTCTTTATTTCAGTCAGTGTACGCTTAATTTCTAGCTGGTCCTTTTTCATATCCTTGAGGGTCTCACTAAATTTATCAGCAGTTTCTAGAAAATTCTTGAAAAACCGTAGAACTGTGGTTTTGAACTCTATATCAAGTAGTTTGCTTTCCTCTGTTTCTGTCATTTATGACCTGCTTCTTTGTCTCCACATTTTGGCTGCTTGCCTGTGTTGATAGAGTGGCTTTCTGTGCTAGGTGTCCTATAGGGCCGAGTGGCTCAGCCTCCCCTATTACCTGAGGTGGACACTCTTGGTGCACCCCTTTGTAGGCTTTGTGCACAGTCTTGTTGTAGCTAAGGCTTGATTGTTGTTGGTATCACTGGGAGAAATTGAACTCCAGGCCACTTGGCTATGAGAATCAGCTGTGTCGATGGTGGGAGAACTTCTGTGCTGGAGACACCCTTATGGGGCAAGGCTTGCTTCAGTGGGGCTTTGGTGCTCACTGAGTCTGCCCCCTCAGTGTGTCCCTTATGGATCTGAGGAGTTGTAATCTGGATGGTCCCACTCTGACCACTGGGTACACTGGCTCTTGGATCTCTAAGGAGATGCTATTTTAGCTTCTGCCTGAGGCTACCCAGCCATTTGTATGCAAAAGCCTCTGCTTGCAGCTTGGGTGGAGCAGGGTCTCAGGGAGCAAACAGCTATAGCTGATCCTCAACCAGCCCTAAGAGGCACCAGGTCTCAGTGTCCCGTGGTAATTGCTGCAAGCACCACTGAGAGAAAGCTGCTCTGGAGTTCCTCCCAATGCCAGACAGTCCAGCTTCTCCCTGTATGAGTCTGAATCCCCAGAAACTCGCCTGGAACTGGAGTTTAGAGCCATCGGGAGCTTGTGATTCCCTCCAGATTGAAAAAGACAACCACGTCCTCAGTTGCCCACCCTTTCCACGCGCCCTTTCCACGCGCCTCTGTACCTCTGCGCTTTACTTCCGCACCTCCTCTGAGTCTCAGCCTCTTTCTAGTTGAAGAATTTCCACTCAGCCAGCCTTCCTGTGGTTCTGGGTGGTGTCCACCCTTTCTCTTCATTGTAGTTTTGAAATGGTTGTGTGAGGCAGCAATTTCAGGTGTTTACCTATGCCGCCATCTTGGTTTCTTCTGAAACATTATTTTTTGCAGAGAAAACATTTTTTAATAAACTTAAAGCTTTCACAAACTTTTATAACCTTCACAATTTTATAAACCTTTCTATAATTTTCAAACCTTCTTACCCATCCTATCTAATAAAGAGTAATATGCAAATTAGGCATCACTCTGTGACAAAGATAGCCACACCCATGACCACAAGATGGCGGCACCCATAGCCACATCCTATCTAATAAAAGAGTAATATGCAAATTAGACATCACTCCATGACAAAGATGGTTGCACCCATTGCCACAAGATGGTAGTGTCCAGTCCGACTCAGCCCCGCCCCTGAAGTGGTCAGGCCTATTAGCCAGGCAGGTGGTGGGGGAGGCTGAGGACCTGAGGGGTGGAACAGGTGATCAGAGGGGTTTGGGGGTCCTCTACCCAGGCCAGAGGCCTTCGCCAGAGGCCTCAGGCATGGGCAAGGGCAGAGCCAGTGATCGGAGGGGGCAGAGGCAGAGCCAGTGATCAGCGGGGATATGAGGGTGTCCTACCCAGGCATAAGGCCTGGGCTAGAGGCCTCAGGCCTGGGCAGGGACAAGGCCACAGATCTCAGGGGCCTGGTTTCCAGAGCCAGCAATTGGAGAGGCAGGGACGGAGCCTGCGATCACAGGGGTCTGGGCACTGGTGGAACTGGCAAAGCAGGGGCCTGGGGTCCCTGCCCAGGCCTGCAGCCTTGGCCAGAGGCTGCCAGTGGGGCAAGGGTAGAGCCGGCGATGGCAGGGAGCAAATCAGAGCCTGTGATCACAAAGGCCTAGGCTCTGTGAAGCTGGTGAACGGAAAGGCTTGGGGGTCCCCTGCCCAAGCCTGCACCCTCAGCCAGAGCTTACAGGCTTGGGCAGGGGTGGGGCTGGGATTGGAAGGGCAGGGGTGTAACTACAGATGAAGCACCTTTTCTGCCCTAATCGCTCATTGGCTAAGCTCCCTGTATGCCACTGGTAATATTCTTAGTAACTTGGGTAATAAAATCCAAAAAGGCATCTAGGGTTTTTCCACCACACTCCTGGAGAAAAAAAAATGAAGGTGCACTGCTGGAGGGCTAAGAAATGTCATATCCTGCCCTAGCCAGTTTGGCTCAGTGCATAATGCCTCAGCCTGCTGACTGCAGGGTCTGGGTTCAATTCTGACCAAGGGCATGTACCTAGGTTTCAGGCTCCTCCCTGGCCGAGGCCCAGGTCAGGGCTCATGCAGCAGGCAGCCAATCAAAGTGTTCCTCTCACTCTAATGTTTCTCTCTGTTTTTCCCTTTTCTTCCACATTCTCTAAAAATCAATGGAAACATATCCTCAGGTGAGAATAAAAGAAAGAAAGAAAGAAAAAAAGAAAGAAAGAAAGAAAGAAAGAAAGAAAGAAAGAAAGAAAGAAAGAAAGAAAGAAAGAAAGAAAGAAAGGTCATATCCTCTGAAATACACATCTTGAAAATGCCTAAAGAAAGTTGTCATTTCTTCAAGATGAAGGGACTGGAGTCCGTGTTGATGAAAACGGGCTTGGTGGCTGCAGCAGCGGGGTGATGGGGCTAGTGGCTTCCCCTGATTAGCCTGGTCGCCTCCCACAAAGGGAGGCCAGACTGTGGCTTAGGCCCACTCCCCAAAGGGAGCAGGGAGCGGGCCTAAGCCATCAGTAGAACACCCCCTGAGGGCCCCCAATATGTGAGAGAGGACAGACTGGGCTGAGGACCTCCCCCCCTCCCAAGTGCATGAATTTCATGCACCAGGCCCCTAGTTCAGAAATATCCTTAGAACGAGTTACTTTCTTCCTTTTCCTTCAAAAATGAATCTCTATACTTATGCCTTCTATTATCACAACCATATAATTCCTCCCAACTTAACTTGAACTTTTAACTCTTAGAAGCCTCAATTTTCAATAATAACCATCATAAAATAAAATAAGGTAAAATGACCAGCATCTCTTAGATTGACATTTATGAACACATTTTAAACACATTGAGTACCTCACTTTCAAAAACACACCTTCAACAAAGCACAAGACATTAATTACATCAACAGCTCCAATCTACTTTATAGACTTTCTGCAATCAAGACAAAAGCAGATGAACTTAAGACTTATCCAGCAATCATGTTATTTCAAAATATCTATAAATTCAATAACTTTAATTAAAATTCACTAATATAGAAAGGAATTGTTGAAATAAGTTAGAGTGAGATAAAAATGGCCCAGACAAGAATTCTTGGTATTTGCATTTCAAAGGTCCTAGGACTTTGGTTTCCAAAAGCCAATTATCTATAAGCATTTTGAGCTGAACAAAAGGATGCAGTGGGTTTTGATGTTATGGAGCCACATCTCTGACTCTGTAAAGACTGCATTGTAACCCTAGCTTGTTTGACTCAGTGAATAGAGCATCGGCCTGAGGACTAAAGGGTCCTGGGTTCGATTCTGGTCTAGGTTGCGCTTGATACCCAGTCAGGGGCAAGAGGCAGCCAATAAATGATTCTCATCATTGATGTTTCTGTATCTCTTTTCCTCCTTCTTCCTCTCTGAAATCAATAAAAATATATTTTAAAAAAGACTGCATTGTAAAACAAGGACAGTATTTCTTTTTTAATTCCTCAAGGATTTGCAAATGTTGGCAAAGGACTAACAAATTCATTCAACCATTTTTGAAATGTTTTTCCATCTGAGTGCGTTTTTCCTTGAGGCTCTGTAGCAATTACAGAGAGATCTAGTTTACAGGTAGCATAGAGCTGAGGGTCATTTCTGAGAGTCACAGGGCTTGCATGTATGGAAAAGACATACTGATCTAAGAAGGCCTCATTCTCCGTTCACCTCCCTGGGGATGGGAAAACAGGGCTAGTTGCAGGGTAGCATTAAATTTAGTGGTGCCAGTAACTCACCAAACCTCTCCATGGTCCACTTACAGTGGGGCCAGGCTATGCTGCAAAAGATCAACCTTTTTCTTAAGGGACCCTAAGTTAAATTTCTCCTAATTGGAGAGTATATACCCCAAAAAAGGGGACTCTCAAGGCACTGCGGCCTGGTTCCCCATCGACAGAGACATGTGTAGCAACTCGAGAGTTAGGCATCTCTGCACGTCTCTGGGCTGTTTGGGGCACTCTGACTAGGAAGGGAGCCCTGTTAAGCCTTCTCTCAGGCTCGCGTGGAAGTTAATAATAAAGAAAAGATGGTTAGCAAACGTTCAGTCAGCCTCAAGATTAGTTTCCTCTTGGGAGGTTTCTTTTTAAGAATCATTTTTTCTTTTTGGTTCACCATCTGGTTCATTTAGTTCGAAATACATATTACCTTCTGAAACACACACATACACATATGCGGGCATCACTGATTTAAGAAAAAGTCTCTCCAGATCAGGTGAATTGGGGCCGATTTGACCAGTAAGATATATGTTGTCCTAGTTGAAAGGGTACAGGCTCTGATTTTAAAACAGCCACTGGTTGCTTAGATACCTGCCATTTGTACAGAATACTCTGAGAGAGAAGAAAACTCAGTTGGGTCGGGATAAGAACAGATAAAGTAGTCAAGTAGTAAAAAAAAGTAGTAAATTTTGTGCACCGGGCCCCTAGTCTTAAATATAATGTTACATGCAATAAACATTAATATCTTAAGAAAAACGATTTTAAATATGATAATGTTACATGTAGTAAACACCAATTATTCAAGAATAATGATCTTACATATAATAATATTACATGCAATAAATATTAATATTTCAAGAATAAAAGGATTTTCAGTATAATAATATTACCAAAACTCTACTAATATAGTATGATATCACAAAGTTGTAGGAAGTATTAAAAATCTGCAAATAACAGGATTATTTCTATTATATTGTAGTATATTTTTTCCCTCTGGCTTTATTTTTGTTCATCAGTTTATGTTGTTCATTATATTCCACAAATGAGTAAGATCATATGATATTTATCTTTCTCCAGCTGGGTTATTTCACTTGGCATGATGCTTTTAAAGTCTATTTTGTCGGATATGAGTATTGCTACTCCAGGTTTTTTTTTCTTTTCCATTTGCGTGGAAAATTTTTTTCCATCCCTTCACTCTCATCCTGTGTGTGTCTTTTGTTCTGAGGTGGGTCTCTTGTAGACAGCATATAGTTGGGTCATGTTTTTGTATCCCCTCAGCTACCCTATACCTTTTGATTGGAGCATTTAACCCATTTACATTTAGGGTTATTATTGAGAGGTACTTAATTATAGCCATTTTAATTCTGTAAAGCTAGATTTTTCTTTCTCTGTTTCTTCTTCTCAGCAATCCCTTACAGCAATCTCTTTAGCATTTCTTGTAATGCTGGCTTGGTGGTGATGAACTCCTTTAGCCTTTTATTGTCTGGGAAGCTCTTTATTTGACTGTTTATATTGAATGATAGCCTTGCTGGATATAGTAATCTTGGTCTCAGATCCTTGCTTTCCATTCCCTTCTGGATTGTAGAGTTTCTGATGAGAAATCATGTGTCAGCCATATGGGAACTCCTTTGTAGGTCACAGTTTTCTTTTCTCTTGCTGCCTTTAAGATTCTTCTCTCTTTGTCTTTAATTTTTGGCATTTTAATTATGATGTGTCTGGGCATGGGTTTGTTTGAGTTCTTCTTGTCTGGGGTTCTTTGTGACTCTTTGTGTGACTTTTTCCTTTAACAGGTTAGAGAAGTTTTCTTCCATTATTTCTTCAAACACCTTTTCCATTCCTTTTTCCCTTTCCGCCTCTTCTGGCACACCTACTAGTCTAATATTGTTATGTTTCACATTATGTTCCACAGCTCCCTTAAGTTGTCCTTCTGTTTTTTAATGTTTTTCTTTCTGGTTCTCTAATTGAGTGATATTTTCAACTCTGTCTTCTAATTCACTGATTCGATCCTCAGCTCCCCTAATCTGTTGAGTATTCCTTCCAATGTGTTCTTTATTTGTGTATGTCATTCTTTATCTCAGACTGTGCTTTTTTCATAGTTACTATATCTTTTCTCATACTGTTGAGCAGTTTTAACATCATTACTCTGAACTCTGTTTCAGATAAATTTCTTATCTCTGCTCCCTTTATCTCTTCTTCTGGAGAATTCCCTAGTTCTTTCATTTGGGGTTGTTACTTTGTTTCCTCATTTTGGTCTGTTTGGGTTTGTGACCATGTATTAGGTAGATCCTCTATACCTCTTAATCTCTAGTGCAGGACAGTGTTAAAGGCTGTTTCTGACTAATTGGATCAGGCAAAGACTCAAGGCCTCCAGAGACCACCTCTGTCTACAGATTAATAAGATTCTGACTTGAATTGCCTCAGGTGTGGCAAGAGTGTTTTTCACCAGGGTGGGGCAGTTGCTCCTGCCGGGAGGCTAATTTACTTTTAATCTCTTAAGTGGCCCCAGGGCAAGGTGTTTTCTAATAGGGTGTGCCAACTGTCTTCCCCCAAGACAAGGCAGATGTCTATGTGGGAAAGATGTCCCCTGCTGTGTGAAGGAATGGCTCAGCCCATGAAACTTGGGGTGTCTGCTTTCTGAGCTCTATCCCCTGAGTCCCCAGTCCTGGCTTCTGCTCTCACAGCTCCAGTCCACTTCACCCTCCCTCTGCCAGAGCACAATGTGGGTAGCTCCACAGGGAATTTTTGTGCATTAGCCCTTTAAGAGAGTGCCTGAATTTTCAGCTGCCACTCCCTGGCAAACAGCACCCCACTGCTTTTCACAGCTAGATGTTATGTGGGTACCCTCCTCAGTTTGGTCTCTCTGCTGGGGAGCCCAGCTTTGGGATTAGATCCCAGAGTTCTCAGTGGCACCTCCTCACAGCTGAGATATCTCTTCAGTTGCCATCTGTGGGTGTCCGGCCAGCCCCTTCATGCCTCTGCCCCTCCTACCAGTTGTAGGGACCAGTTGTTCCACTGTTTGGTCTATTTGCATATTAACCTTTTATTATATAGGATTATTATATAGGATAGGGAATTATTAGAACTGAAATTTTTTTTCCTTCCACCAGACTATTTGTCGTAATTCTTGCTGTTCTAACTTTAGAAGTTTTATAACATAGTTTGTCTCCACCAGGTAACAAGCCCTACTCATACATACCACCTCTAAACACCTCCTTCTGAGCCCAGGCCTCATTGTCCCTCTGACAGAGAGCAAGGATCTCCTGTCTCTAAAAGAAAACCTTCATCCCTCCTCAGTATGAAGTAGTTTCAGAAGTGACTCTACACCTGTTTTTTGCGATTTCTCCAGGAACGTTTCAAGGAAATTTCCAGAGTCACAATCCATCAGATGATGCTGCACCAGTACCAGCCTCTGACTGTTATGGACCCCCGGACCTCTTAACCCCCTTTCATCGCCCAATCACAGCCGGAAGTAGCTAGACTTGAGCGCCGCCCCCTATCCCTATTAAGAGAGTCCGGAATGTCCAAGCATTCACCCCCGGGGAAAGGCCATAAATCATCCTCCAACCCGCAGGTGCAGCACAGACCAGAAACCAGCAACAATGATCAACTCCTGAAACAATGCTGAGATCCTGAAACTGCTTGCTCAACCGTAGTCCCCTGGCGCCAGCAACGCCCGGGGGGTCTTGGGCAAGACTGGAAAGTTACAGGCCTGCGAACTGCAGACCACTCCCTCGTACCAAACCCCTCTCCTCCTCCCCCTGCCTAAGCCTTAAAAACGCCGCAGCTGGACTTGGTCCGGCGCGGCTCCACCGGCCCCTCTCCCTTCCCGGAACCTGTGGACCCGTCCGTTTGCTCCCAAGAAAGCCTGATTGACTTTTCATTTGGCTCATTCTTTAATTCTCCGACGGCTTAATTAAACAACACCCTTTTCCCTGAAAGAATTCAGAGGCAAGATCCTTGAGGGGATGTGGTAGGCAGTTAGACAGATACAAGCAGAGCAAGGACACTTCCTCTGTGAGCGGCTAGTCCCCAGGGGTGCTGCACTTCAGAGGAAGGCCATAGAAGATGGTGAGGAAGAGGAGGAGTCAGAAGGAGAGGAGAGGGAGAAGAGGAGAGGCTGGCCTGAGCCTCAGGTGCAATTTTTGTCTGATAGTCATTCATGCGTTTCTAGGAGCCCAGCCGACCCTCCGAGTGAGCAGCGACCTGTGGGCGCAGCGCCCACACCGACCTTTTTCAAGTGCATGGTTTTCACTTTCACTTTTTCTCTTTCCTTATTATTTTGCTTAACCTGTACAGCACCACTTACATGCGTGTCGGAAGGAGGAGGTCTGATCTAACCCCGCACCCTCCGGGGCCGTGGGTGCAGGCCCTGCTTTTAGGAGCGCGTAGACCACATGGGGCGAGAAGGTCCCCAGCCCAGGACAGAAGTCTGGAGCTGCTGCTCCCATCTCTCATCCCAAGACCACCCGCTTGTGTCCAGCCACCTGGTCCCCTGTCTGATCTCGGCAGGAGGGGGGAGCAGTCCGTGCAGCCGTTGGTTCTTCTTTGGGTTTTCTTTTCCTCGGGGTGGGGGTGGGTTGTGGCGCCCACAGTGCTGAGGCTCAGCATGTGTGGTGCACCCCCTATTTATTTGTCCTTTGTGCTGGGAGCCTCGGGTGCGCGTCCTCAGGTTTCTGAAATCATGCTTGTGACTGGACACGGGTGGGGGTGAGGGGTGGTGACGGCTCCCCTGGGAGCGAGGCCTATGTGGGAGGAAGTGCGCCCTCCTGCCCTTGACCTGGGGACCCCTCTGGGAACCCCTCTTGGCCCATCTTCTGGGGGAAGGGCTGGGAGGTGTAAATGTCGCGTCTCCTTAGCTCCATGTCTCAGCCCCACACGCATCGTGTCCTAAAGCCCTGGGTTCGGGCGACCTGTTCTTGGTGGCTGTGGCCCGAGTGTGTGGCCTCCCTCCCCGGCCCCTGGCAGCGGGGGACGCACCTGCACGGACCAGGCCCAGGGCTCAGCCTTACCCCTTAGACGCATTGGTAACTGAAGACGCTGTTTTCAAGGTGTACAGACTAGTTGGATGTTCTATTAAAGCGGTGAAACCCGGAAAAAAAGAACCAGCAACATTTTCAACAGAAGTTATAAAAATATATGATTATTTTCAGCTCATTCCGTCCCATAATCAATTTTTGCTTCTCCTGATCTTCCCTGCCGGTACGTCTGTAGATCCAGGCACTCTAAGAGTTCGTACAGTTTTCATCCATTTCAAAGCGGATGATCTGAAAATGTCAGTCCTTTTCAGGGATCCCTCAGAAGATGTTACTTTAAAAAAAAAAAAAGCATTATAACTAATAGTGACTGTCTCTAAAATGAGACGGTTATGGATTTGATTATAATGCAAATGAAGCAATTTTATCCTTCCTGCAAACCACAGTATTCTAGAATAACAATTAGAGTTATAATTGAAAGCATAATATAGTTATTTCTTTATTTGACAAAGCTTCCCATGTACCTTAAGCAGAACATTTTTCTGAGATTTATTCTCTAACTTCATTTGTCCTTGGGTGTGGTCAGTAAATGGCATTAATTACATTTCTGCTATCTGTCTCCCTGAGTAGGTTGATATAAACTATTTACCCTCTGGTTAGGGAGGCAAAATGCAAATCATTTATTCTTAAGTGTCCTTGGTTTAGGCAAGATAGGATTTATTAGATGGCTCCAAAATGCTGTTTAACCATCTCTGTTTCCCTATTTCTGGCTTACTGGCCTGTGTCATTTATAGAATTTCTTTTCAACATCTTTCTTTACAAACATTTTACAAATGTTCACAAACCTTTTATTACACTAAAACCATAATTTCTTTCCTATTACTTAGCATTTTTAATCCTTAGAAACCTTACTTTTAGATGAAATGTAAGTAATTAACATTCCTCAAATTAGAAATACATTCATATTTTAAGAGATATTTCAAATAAAATATAAGACTTATTTATTAACAGATTTAAATCCATCCTCTAGATTCTCCATATGAGGCAAAATTCAAAATAATATTTCAATATCCTGTTATTTCTAAATACCTAGATATTTAGTAATTTTTACTATTTAACCCAACAAACTCCAAAGTTGTGTTACCAAAGACTTTGGAAAACTATGTTTAGGCATATATAACTATCACTGAAAAAGCTCTAACATATACCCTTCATTTTTGTTATATTTATTTTGCCTTAACAACTTTGAGATTTTAAAAACAATTATTATTACCCAAGGAATTTTCTTGGCAAATTTTGTAACAGGGATAATGCACCAGCTTCCAGTGGCTTTAATGTGGAAGTATGATTTTATTTCATTTTTCTTTACAAAATGGGAGTGGCCCCCACTGCTATTTCTGCAGCTACTGGAGGGCACTTCTGCAGATCTTGTCCTCCTAGGAAAAGACTTCGGGGGTTTACAAGGTTTTATTTCCCATACTAGAGGCCCGATGCATGAAATTCATGCACAGGTAGGGTCCCTAAGCCTGGCTGGTGATCAGGGCTGATCAGATTCCCCGTCTCCCCACCTCCTCCTTCCCTTGATCCCTCAGTGTCCTGCCACTGCCGCTGGTCGCCTGCCATGTTCTGCACCGCCCCCTGGTGGTCAGCGCACGCCATAATGAGAGATCAAACTCCCATTCTCCTGATCGAACTCCCAAGGGGACATTTTGCATATTAGCCTTTTATATATAGAGATTTTTTTTTCTTTCTGAGTAGATTAACAATATGAAATTTTATATATAAGAAGAGATCTCAAAAACAGAAACAAAAACCCCTACAGTAAATAAATGAGTACTTTCAAAAGGATGAACTGGGGCATTAACCTTAGACTCTTATCTCACACTCACCCAGCACAGCAAATGGCCTGTGGTTCTGAGTGGCACAAAGCCCAAACAGCAGAGACAGAGGATGCCCTATTCTACATATATAAAAAGCCAGTGATCAGAACGTGATAATGACCAGAACAGCCGGTCGCTATGACACCACTGCTGCCAGCAAACAGGCCCGATGTGGCGGGGTGGGGGGGTGGGGGGGTGGGGGGTGGCGGGCCAGACCAGCCAACCTCCCTCGGCCCCTTCCCTGGCTGGCCCCAACCCCGATTGGCCTGCCCCACCCCAATCGGTCCACAGCCCTGCCCCCGATCTCCCCCCCACCCCAATAGGGGGCAGGGCCGGCCAGCCAACCTCTTACAGCCTCTCCCTCCTGCAGACCCCACCCCTGAAGGGCTCCCACCACCCCTATTGGTTCGCAGCCCTTCCCCCCCATCTGGCCCTGCCCCTCATTACCCCCCCAACCCAATAGGGGGTGGGGCCAGCTGGCCAACCTCCTGCAGCCCCTCTCCCTTCCCAGTCCCACCCCAAATTGGCCCCCCACCCTGATCAGGGGCAGGGCTGGCCAGCCAACCACCCACAGCTCCTCCTCACGGCCGGCCCCAACTCCAATCAGCCCCCACCACTCCTATCGGCCCAGGGTCCCTCCCCCCCAGCCAGTTCTGCCTATGATTGGCCCCCACTCCGATCAGGGGCAAAGCCAGTGGCTACTACTCATACCTTGCCCTCCAGCTGGCCCCACCTCTGATTGGCCCCTCCACACCTATCGGAGGTAGGGCCGCCTGGCCCACTGCCCACAGCCTCTCCCCACTGCTGGTCCTTCCCCTAATTGGCCCCCCACCCCAATGAGGGGTGGGGTCCACCTGCCAATTTCCCACAGCCCCTCCCCGGCCAGCCCAGCCTTGATCACCCCAATTGGGTTGGGCAGGCCAGCCAATCTCCCATCATCTCCTCCTCCCCAATCCACCCCAATCGGGGCCAAGCCGGCCGGATCCCACCCATGCATGAATTCGTGCACTGAGCCTCTAGTGTTCATAAACCTACGAAGAGCAAAGATAAGAAAGCAAGCAAAGAACATCAGTAACCAAGTTACATTACAGACATGAACTTCCACTAGCCAAGAGTTTCCAGTGGCTAATGCCTTGAGGGGGAGAGCAGGAAGGGTCCCCAAGATTAAGAACTCTTGGCAGCTGCTGTGAAGTTTCTGTAATCCCTGCCACGGGTTTAGCCTGCCACAAGCAGCTGGGCCCCTCAAAGCGAGACGTGCCCCGTCTTTAAACACAAAACGTCAACAGAAATACTCCTATGTACAATATTCACAGGCACCCACGGCCCACAGACAGGGGCTTCACATCATGCTCCTTTCTGTCCAGCCAGACACCACAGAATGCCCTGCAGAGAAAGAAACCACGGAAGCAGAGCAATGTCTCTTGTCCCAGAGCAGAGCAGACTAAGGGCTCAGAGACCAGGCCAAGGACCGCTGGGCGTCTCTTGCCACCCAGAGCTGACCAGGCTCACCCAGTCTTCATCTGAATCAAAGCTGGGCCAAAAGACTGAAGGTCTACAAACTGGGTCTGTAGACCACATAAAACTACAATATTTGATCGTTTTTTGTTTTCCTTTGTCCCCGGTTTGGGGACTACCCTCCTCCGCCCCGAACCTCGGCATTCTCCCCAGTGGACTATCCAGGGGAAGGTCTCCGGAAGCCTCCTTGGCCCACTTTCTCAGTTTCCTTAGGCCTAGACTTCTTGTTTGCCCTCCTTAGGACGGCCCTGTGACTATTTTATGTGCTAACACCCCACCTTTATTGGAGATTTCTTGCCCAGCCCAAGGTCCGCTTCGTCCATGTCTGGCCGTTTCCCTCGCAGGAGAATGGAACCACAGATTAGGACTCTGCACTCACTTCGTGTCCAGGACACGTCCCAGTCACGCACTCAACCTCCGAGGACCCCCAACGGCCAATGCAGGAGGACTGTAGCCCCCGTTTCCCCGCCGTGGCCCAGGCTCACGGTGGCCTGCTTGCCGCAGGTGCCCGTTTCTGTTCCTTGTGTCGGATTTGCCATCTTCTGAAAAACAGCCTTGGGCTTGTCTATGGCCCCTGAGAAGAGACGGGGTCTCAGGCAGAGTAAGCCCCCCAAAAGCAGGTGAGGTTTCCCTCTCAACTGGGGCCGTGCTCTGCACGGGCACAGAAATCCCGGACGTGTCCCCAAATTGTGAGAAATGCTCCCCTGTCCAAATTCAAATCACAGATTCAGAGACCTGAAATACGGCAAAAATGAGACGTTTGATATGGTCTTTCGAGAGCAGGTGTCCAGTTGAGCCTTGTCCCCTGGGCACTCGGAGCTTTCTGCCTGGTGACCTTCTGTATCTACTGTGGATTGCTGGCCAGTTTGTTCAGCTCTCTGCCTCAGTTTCCCCAGCCCACTTGCCAAGGAACTTGCCTAGCTTCTCACTGTCCTGCCTCCTTAGGACGGAGCCAGTCTTGGCAGCTGGTTCTGCTGTGCCCAGGCTGACTCTCGTGTGGCGGCTTTGGCGGGTCTCCATGGGGACCCCAGCTGCAGCTCCACGCTGAAGCTTGATATGCTCCTGGCTGCCAGCCTTGATGCCCTCTTGTTCTAGGCGCCAGCATCCAGCCTCAGTTTGGGTGCCTGAATCCCTCAAGGGATTGTCCTCACAATCAAGCCCTATTTGCAGGGTCCTGAAAATTGGGCTGATTGTTCTCCAACAAAGATTTGCGGCTCACACTGCCCTCCCCCCACAGCTCTGCTTTTGTGTTTGTTAATCCTCAACTAAGGATATTTTTCCATTGATTTTTATTTTATTATTTTATTTTTTGAAGTATATTTTTATTGATTTCAGAGAGGAAGGGAGAGGGAGAAATAGAAACATCAATGATGAAAGAGAATCATTGATCAGCTGCCTCCTGCACACCCCACACTGGAGATCGAGTCCACAACCAGGCCATGTGCCCTGACCAGGAATCGAACTGTGACCTCCTGGTTCATAGGTCGACTTTCACCCACTGAGCCACACGAGCTGGGCTCCATTGATTTTTAGAGAAGCGAGGGAGAGAGGGGAAAGAGAGAGAGAAACATCGATTGATTGCCTCCCACATGTATCCTGACTGGGGTTGGGGGTTGAATATGCAACCCACGTATGTGCTCTTGACTGGGATTTGAACTCAAGGTCCTTTGGTGCCTGGGCTGACGCTCTCACCACTGAGCAACATGGGCCCCCACACATCTCTCTTTTAGCAGCCCAGGCTGAGGCCATGTGGCACAGGGGCTATGGCAGAGGCCGGCTCAGGTCAGCTTGGATTTGAACTCCAGTCGAAGGCCCTCAGGAGGGCTACTCACCCGTTCGTGCATGGCTTGGCCCGGAATAAGCACTCTGACAAACAGAATAAACCGCCGGCCACCTGGTCCCCAAGCCCTGGAGGACAGGTGCTCACCCTCAGAGAGGGAGCCTGCCCCACGTTTGCCTCTAGGCACCTCAGATTTGGAGGGGAGTGGATCCCAACCCCTCCCCCAACCGTGCCATTCTGAGGCTTTGAAACCTCAGCTGACACTGAGCCGGAAAGAGCCCCGTTATCACATCCTGTCACTCTGGGGTCTGGGGCCAGCGGAAGACAGGGAGGGGCTCAGAGGAGAGGCACCCAGCAGCTCCAGGATGGGCCGGGCCAAGGCCTGGGCACTCCCCTGCCTGGGCAGCTGCACCTGCCTGGCCATCTTAGTGTCCCAGTTACAGCCACGGAACTCCCTTCAAGCTGCCGCCTCGTCATGTTGACAAGTTCCCGTTGCCCCCTGAGCACTTCCTAACTTCCAGGCTCATCCAGGACGCTCCTGCCCCAGCCCTGGAACCAGCCATCTCGCCAAAGAGGTGGAGGATGGTCTTCTTGGTGGAGGACGGGGTTTAGAAACCAGGATGGAGGCTGTGCGGGTGCGGGTGCGCTTCTTCCTGTGGAGGTGCCAGTGCTGCTAGACCCTCTCTGCAGGCAAAGCTAGAGCGGCGGGGGTGGGGAGAATATATATACACACAATCACACTCACATATATACAGGCGTCCTCTCAATCAATACAAACATACTCACTTATAGATAAACTCACTCTGTGTGCTATACAGGGCATCCTCCAAAAATGTGTACACACTTTAGCAGCTGGCAGCTCGATTTTGCAAATGCAATGTATTTTAGCAAACACTGCCTTTATCCTTAATTCAAAGTGCCTGGCCGTGTGCTCAGTGGTTGAGCATCGACCTGGAGGTCACAGTTCAATTCCAGGTCAGGGCAAGGCAGTGCCTGGGGTTGTGGGCTTGACCCGTCCTCGAAGTGTCTGTCTTTCCCTCTGCCTTCCTCTCTTTGAATTCAATCAATATATATATTTTTTAAAATAGCGGGAAGGTGAACAGCAGTGAGGTGGCCGTGGGGGGGTGTGGTGGTCTGGAAGGGCCTTGAGAGCCAGGGAACCAGCGTAGATCGATGTAGTGGGCATGGGAGGATCATGCAGGCATGGCGTTTAGGAAATGTGGCAGACAGATCCGCGAAGTCGGGGAGCGGTTGGCACCACAAGACACATGCCTGAGCTGGCAGGGTGGCGGTGCAGCCTTCTCCGCTGGAGACCTCAGTTTTATCCTCTGTAACCTGGGTGCAAGGAGAGAGACCCACCCCCGGGGCTGCCCAGAGACTCCCCCAGGACTGGGCCTGGGCCTGGGGTCCCACCCCTCCTGGGTAACAAGCTCTGCTTCCTGTTTCTCCCTGTCAGGGGAGTTTCGGTCTCAGCTTCAAAAGAACAAACCCGCCCTCAAAACAAAGGAAGACAGTCCTGACTGCCGAGGAAGCAGGAAGCTGCTACCACTCGCTGCTCGGCGCCCAGCTGCTGGGGCTCAGGGGCAGCAGGATGGAGTCCGTGGCCCTGTACAGTTTCCAGGCCACAGAGAGCGATGAACTGGCCTTCAACAAGGGGGACACACTCAAGGTAGGGTGGCCAGGATGGGCCGAGTGGCCCCACGAGGGACAGGGAGGCTGAGAGCAAGGTCCCAGGACAGTCCCCCGGAGAGTCCCTCCAGTCTCGGGAGGCCGGGCCCAGCTTCTCCAGTTGCCGGACAAGCCATCCCAGAAGCGGAGGTTGTGACGACCCCTCCTGTGGGGTCGCGGTGGGGGTCCGAGGAGACACAGGCATGGCATCTGGCAGGGGTTTCCCGGAGAAGGATTTGAGAAGACAGTTGCCGAAATGAGAGGCGGGTGGGGAGGGGAGGGGAGCGAAGGGGGAGCGGAGGAAGTCCTAGGAGAGGAATGAGTGCACGCCGACCTGTGGGGTGAAGAGCTGTGATTTCAGACCAGCTCCCAGCCGCCGGGAGGAAAGGGGGGCTGGGCGCCCCTACCACTGCCACTGCTTCTTGTCTGGACCTTTGTAAGGAGCGGCTGCCCTCCAGGGCGGCCCGACGGGGCTCTGTGGGACCTCTCTCTGGAAATGTCTTGACTGCTCAGGGGCTGGGCTCAGGGGTGGCCATGCCAGGAGTCAGGCACAAGCTGCCCTGAGCTGAGGAAGCCACACCCCTCCCAGCCTGAGTCCCCCCACCCCCACCCCCACCCCCAGCAGTGGCATTTGCCTAGAT
This sequence comes from Murina feae, assembly GCA_004026665.1. Lineage (NCBI taxonomy): Eukaryota > Metazoa > Chordata > Mammalia > Chiroptera > Vespertilionidae > Murina > Murina feae. The sequence goes on along the minus strand of PVJC01007781.1, from coordinate 6,991 downwards.
GGCCCGCCTCTGAGCCTTGGGCCTACTCTGGGCCCAGAGCTTCAAGCCCACCCTGGGCCACCCATCTGTCCCAGTCCCCGTTCAGCAGTGTGCCGTTCAGCAGTGTGCCCGCGTCCCGCTTCAGCTGCCCAGGCCGGAGGCTGGGCGCGCCCTCACCGCTGACTAAGCTGAGGCGCAGGTGGTGACACGACCTGCTCAGAATGAGGTCCCTGAGGCTGAAGGACTGGTGGGAGGTGGATGCTTCGCACACCCCCTCCCTATGCCAGGATGCGGGTTCCTCAGCTCACCGCGCGGCTGGCGGGAGGCCCAGGGCATGTGGCCCGATGGGGACGAAGGCAGGCCGGGCACAGGGCGTCGAGGCCTGTCTGTGAGGGCCCAGGCTAGCTCGCTTGCTCAACCTAAACCTGGATGTGAGGAAAGAGGAATGGGGCTCAGGATGCATGGCCAGCAGTGAAGAGGGTGGAGCGGGGCCCCCAAGGCCACTGTGAAGACGTAACTCCCACTGCCCCCGCGCCCCGGTTCCCGTGCCCACCTTTCCCACCCCAAGGTTCGTCCTTTCCCACTAACCTTTGTGGAGTGTTAGCTGATTCCTGGTGCGTTTGCTTCTCTCAGAAGGACTGGCTGCTGAGGACGGAGTGGGCTCGTGAGGGCAGGATCATGCTGGAGCCAGGGTGCAGAACAGTGCCTGGCACACAGCAGGCTCTCAGTAAGACAGGGGAAATGTTGAAGGAAGGATGGACGGAAGGGAGGTACAGAAGGAAGGACGGACGGAAGGCAGGGAAGAAGGACTAGCAGACACTGGTGCCTTCCAGTGAGACTCCCCCTCCTGGCCCCCCGTGGGTGGAGGCTGAGGAAAAGGCCTTTCAAGCTCAAAAAGTAGTGGAGGAATGAAGGCAGGGGGCCACCTTTCCCTTCATTCACTCAGCAAACACTTATTGAGCTATTTTGTCCTGGTTTTATCTATAGAATAAAAGCCTAAGTGACTCTTATGATGCACACCAACCACCAGGGGACAGATGCTCAACACAGGAGCTGCCCCCTGGTGGTCAGTGAGCTCCCACGGGGGAGCGCTGCTCAGCCCGAAGCTGGCCTCACGACTGGTGAGCGCAGCGGTGGTGGCGGGGGCCTCTCCTGCCTCCGAGGCAACACTAAGGAGCAGTGAGCAGGTGGGCAGTAAGGAGCGAGGGGTCCCAGACTGCAAGAGGGTGCAGGCCGGGCTGAGGGGGAACCTGCCCCCCCCCCAGTGCACAAATTTCGTGCACCAGGCCTCTAGTCGAGATATAATCGGCATATGAGGTTGTGGTTGCTTAAGCTGTGCAGCATATGACTTGATATGAAACGTCGCCGGGATGAGCTGGGTAGGGAACGTTCATTGCCTCACCAGGGACATGTGTTTCCTCTTGAGGACTCTTAAGATCTACTCTCCTAGCAGCTTTCAAATGCGCAACACCGTGTTATTAGCTGCATCTCCATGCTGCACATTACCTCCCATCACTTACTTACCTTAAACTGGAAAGTGTACCTTTGACCCCTTCACCCACCTCCCCCACCCCCACCCCCACCCGCTGCCTCTGGCAACCAGCAGCGTGCTCTGTGTTGAGCTGCCCAGCGCCCCATTGTTCTAAGTGTGGGGGCACAGCAGCAAGCACAGCAGAGCCCTTGCCCTCCTGGACCTGACAGTCCAGAGGCCGCTGGCCCTGGAGGTACTGGCGGGTCAAGGAGTGGACACAGGGAGAGGGAGGCACAGCGACCACGGCTGTGAGGGTGACTCCTGAGTGAGACTGAAGGATGAGCAGGAGGCAGTCATGCAAGCAGCCAGGGCTCTGGCTGGGGAGCACCCGGTGCCAGGCCGGGAGGCAGGACCCTGCTCACATGTTTGAAGAGTTGAAAGGCCTGTCTGTGGCGGAGGACAGTGAGCGAGGAGGCGGGTGAGTGTGAGGCAGGCAGGAGGCAGGATGAGGGCTGGATTCCTCTGTGAGTGTGAGCTGTACTCACGAGGGGTTTCCTGGACAACGTCTTAAAGATAACTAAGGGCCCTGAGGGTCCCGGGTTCAGGTCCAGGCAAGGGTAGGGATAGAGTGTCTCTCTCACACCCACGTTTCTCTCTGTCTCTGAGAACCAGTACTGATGCGTTATTATTAACGAAATCATGTGCCGAGTTGGTACGTTCATTCTTATTTTTATAACATATTGTCTTAAAATACTATGTATCTTGACTCCTAAGGTGTTTGGAGCTCCTTTAACTTTCTCCTGGGGTGCTGTTTCCCCCCCCCCCCCCCTTGCAGGAGTTGGGCCGCTTTCTGTGACTACAAACATGTGACTGTCCCGCTTCCTCTCCCGGGCGGCCCAGCGGTGAGCCTGGACCAAGGGCCCCAAATGCTCTCCCGGAGCAAAGACCCCTCCTCGACGGGCGACGGGCGGCGTTTCTGGGGCACAGTGCCTGCTGCTCCCTGCTGGAGGAGCGTGTGGGTGGTGGCTGCACCCCATATCTCCAGGGATAGCCTGGTCTCCAAGGCCCAGACTCGAGGAGCCTAGGGCTCCTGGCATTTCCACGGGAAAGGCCAGTGGCACCTGGGACCCAGTACAGGCGACCCTGCCTGCCCACACCCATTCCCTGCAGCCGCAGGCCCAAGCCCTCAGAACTGTCTCGGTTGCTCCCTGTTCATGGCATAGCCATCACCTCAGGGCCTTTGCACGGCTGGCTGCTCCCTCTGCCTGCACACCGTTGCCCACATCGTCCGTCCATGTCCCGTTCCTGTGATCTGGGTCTCAGGGAGGTGTTTCTCGGCCACCCTGTCTGACCCCTGTTGCACACCTCCGTGCCCCCAGCCAGGCGCCCTCCAGCTATGGCATCCTGTTGTCCTCAGACCACCTACTGCTACATTCTTACCTCGTTGACTTGTTTCCTTCCTTTTTAAACATTTTTTCCCTTTTTATCAGCTTTACTGGGGTGGCACTTTTAACAAAATCACGCAGGCTTCAGGTCCCAGCCCCACAGCCCATCATCTGCACACTGTGCGCCACCACTTAGAGGCCTTCCACCCTCTACCTCCCCCACCCTCACCCATGCTGGCCTTCCTTTCTTATTACTGCCTTTGCCCACCAGGAGGTAAGCTCCTGTTCCCTGCTGTGTTGCTAGAGCTTAGCATGGTGCCTGGCACACAGTAGGTGCTCAGTAAATAGCAGATGAGCAGATAGCAGTCTCTCTGTCCGTAAAGGGAGAGCATGAGGGGAACGAGATGGTGCGAACCCAGCCCAGCAGATAGCAGGTGCCCCAGGTACAGGAGTGGCCAGCACCCTGGGGGGAGGGCCTTGCAGGCGAGGTGCAGAGGAAGGCTGGCTCACCAGGCAGGAATCTAGGGCTTTTGCACCACACAAACAGGAAGAATTCCGCCACTGGAAACAGCGAGGACACTGCTGGGTCCTCAGAATGAAGGTAATAGGAAAGTAAAACAAGATAGTGATGGATCAAAAATATTACATTCACACAAGACACCACCATGTTCAATGCAGGCCAGCCTGCCCCAGCCAGGCGCCCTCCCGCTATGGCATACCCACTCCCTAGGCACCGAAACAGGCCGTGGTGGAGAGGCAGGCAGGCACGGGCCAGAGCCCCAGGCTCCAGGGCATTTTCCTGGAATCTGTGGCTTTAATTTCCTAATAAATTGGAAGAATTGTTTTGTTTTGTTTTCAGCAAAAGTTTTCCTGAGTCAGCCACCTGCTTCCGTCTGTCCCTGGGCTGCTGCCCCTGCCCCTGCCCCAGCTGTAGGGCAGGAAGGAAGGACTCGCAGTGCCTGGGGCAGACGAGGGTGCCTGCTTGCATGAGTCAGGCCTGGCCCGGGCCCCAGGAAGGCAACCCCAGCTTCTCTTGGAAAATGCCTGCCCAGCCTCCACCCTGGCAGTGCCCCTTACTGCTCTCTACCCGGTATTTCCTCTCAGCAAATGTCCCCCCTGGACCCAGCAACGTGGGGGCTGCTGCAGGACTAACAGGAGAGACGCCTCGCAGGCTCGGGTCCGAGACAAAGTGGGGGGCAGAGTGAGAGTAAAACCTGGCGAGCAGGGTCTCCCTTAGACCCACTGAGCCGGACCCCAGGCCCAGAGTCCTGCTGCTGTGGGCCTTGCCTCGCCCCTCACCCTCACCCTCACCCGCTGCGGCCTGGCTCACTCCCCTCTGGGGGACTGTCTCCCCCTGTGAAGCAGCCTTTGGTGATGCTGACTGTGAGGTTCACGGCGCAGGAGGAAACTGAGTCAGAGAGTCAGGAAGATTGAAGGAAGGGAATTTATTCTGTGTTCTCCGGGCCAAGTCCAGAGGCCCGGGGGAGGGGCCGCTGGAGTCTCGCTGAGAGGGAGTAAGGGGCGTTTTTATACAGCTGTTCAGTGAGGCGGGGAGTGCGAACGCCCGGGGGCGGGGGGGAGGGGGGGGGAGCGTCTTCAGGCTTCCAGGAAGGAATCTGTGTCCTCAGCGTGGTAGCTGACCTTGTGTGGGCATTCCAGTATCTGTGTCACCACCTGCCTTGTGGAGGCATGCGTCAACTCCTCGACCCCCTTCCGACCTAACACTGACCTCAGAGAGTTGTATGAAAATCAGGGTGACGCATGGAAAGTTCGCCCAGAGAAGGGAGGAGGAGCCCCAAGCTTCATGCTGGGCTCTGCAGGCCTGGCCTGCGGGTCCCACAGCCCCTTGACTGCTCACCTACAGCGACTCCCACCCGACTCGGCTGTTTCGGTTCCTCTCAGCCACCTGTGGGGTGCAGGGGCCTCGTCCTGTGGGCGAAAAGCCGATGACCCGAGCAGGCCAGGCCTCAGCCTCCCCCAACCCCTGCTCCCAGGGCCTGCATGCCACCTGCTGAGTGGTCACCTCTGAACCAGACTGTGAGGGCAGTGCAAGAGCAGACGACTCGAGGGGCCACCAGGCGCTGAGCCAGGGCTGGGGCTCCCTGACTGGCCCCTGGGCTCAGTGCTGGGCCTGAATGCTGGGACCCTGCGCTCGAAGCCCAGCCAGCAGCCCAGGCTGCCAGGGTCCGGGTGCCAGTGCTGAGCCCAGCTGCAGCCCTGCCAGGGACGTGGTGCCGCCCCTGGGGACAGGCTGGCCTGGGCTGGGGAGCAGGACCGAGGCGCCAGCCTGACCCCGATCGGCAGCCCCTCTGCGGAAAGTCCAGGGCTAAGGGCTGATGCCAGAGCTGAGCAGGGGCCGCACTGGCGGCCCTCCCGGTGGCTGAGTGTCTCTCCTCCTGCAGGTCCTGAACATGGAGGACGACCAGAACTGGTACAAGGCTGAGCTCCGGGGCGCCGAGGGCTTCATTCCCAAGAACTACATCCGAGTCAAGCCCCACCCGTGAGTGGCCATCGCCCCAGCCCTGCAGCCGAGCGTTCCCGGGGCCCAGCCCTGCGAGGTGGGAGGGAGGGCGGCGGGCCTGCCCTCGTGGCACACGGGAGAGAGAGCTGGACGTGGGCCAAGCAGAACCTGGGTCAGGCCCGCATGGGGCGCATGTGTGGGGCCCAGGTACCCCAGGGCCTGGACCTGCTGGCCCAGGGGCTCCTGGTCAGGCTCCCTGCAGGCGCCATCCAAAGCTGGGCCTGACATGGCGGGAGCAGGGCCCAGCCCAGAATAGGCCTCAGTGGCCCAGACTCTCTGGAAAGTCCAGCTGCTCACTTAGCCATTTGCCAAGTACTAGCCGCGGCCCAGGGCCTCGCCTGGACGGTGTGGAGACATGCTGAGCCGCTGGGCTGAGCAGCCCGATCTGTGGGGACAGAACGGGACGTGGGGACAGGACGGGACAGAAAGCACAGGGGTGGCGGCAGCACTGAGCAGCCACCCGAGGAGGCGTCTGGGAAGAAGTGCAGAGAGTGAGGCTTCCAGGGGGCAGAGGAGTCAGCTGAGTGGAAAAAGAGAAAGAAGTTCTGGAGGGAGGTGTGGGGAAACCACAGGGAGAGCCTGGGGGTGGGGGGCAGGAGGGCCGGAGGCCTGAGCAGGGGAGGGACTCAGTCAGCCGTGGAGGCCAGTGGCGTGGCCAGGCCAGTGGGTGGGAGGGGAGGGCCGCAGGGCCAGGGTGGGGCCGAGAGCGTTTCCTCTTCCTCTGTCTCTGAGTTATTTCCAAAGCCGCCTGGGCCTCCAGCTTCACGCCCCAGGGCAGGCCCTCCCACCCAGGGCCCCGGCCTGAGCTCCAGCCCCTCCCAGCTGTAGCCCCCAGCTGACTCCAGGGCCTGGGCCCAGGGCTGTCAATCTTCCTGTCAGTAAAGGGAGGGCCGGAGGGGAGAGATGGTGAGAGCTGCTGCCCAGGCATCCGCGGAGGGCAGGCGGGTCGTGGCTGTGGGCGGGGAGGTGTCCAGGTGGCAGGGGGACGAGGCAGACCCAAGCCCGAAGGCCCATAGCTGCTGAGGTCCCTGAGCAGGGGGAAGCTGGCAAAGGTGTGGCACGGGCCAGGCCTGTCGGGCAGTGCTGGCAGTTGAGGCAAGAAGGCACCGGGGCTGTTGGGGGTGTGGAGTGTTCCAGTCTGCAGTGGCCCTGGGCTCAGCTCTGGCACTTGTGTCTGGGACAGACAGGAAAGGGGTTCAGCCCCCCAACCCCCACAATCCAACCAAGGCCATGCCCAGTGTTGTCCTTGGCTAACCACACACAGCCTTGCCCTGGCCCCAGAACAGCGGTGGGGAAACTCCAGCTCAGGGCCCGACCCAGCCCATCAGGCCCCAGGGTGTGTGGAGGCTGGTTCCCCTAAAGCTCTGTGCCTCCACCAGGCCACTCTTCCCCTGAGCACCAGCATCACACACGCCTGCCCAGGGCTCCCAAGAGGAACTGCCCAGAGGAAGGGAATGCCCTGTGGGGCCTCGAGGTTGGAGCAGAAGTTTGCCAGGGGAGGCAGCCGGCAGACCTACCCGAGAGATGCACAGGGGGAGGAGGATGGGGAGGGAGGAGCACAGGGGAGGATGCACAGGGCAAGGATGCACAGGGGAGGAGGCACAGGGGAGGAGGCACAGGGGAGGATGCACAGGG
>PVJC01007780.1:0-50391 GCA_004026665.1 Murina feae | reverse complement strand
GCACCCATACGACTGTCAGCTGATTTCTCAACAGAAACTTTGCAGGCCAGAAGGGAGTGGCAAGAAATATTCAAAGTGATGAATAGCAAGAACCTGCAGCCAAAATTACTTTACCCAGCAAAGCTATCGTTCAGAATTGAGGGTCGGATAAAGACCTTCACAGACAAGAAAAAGCTAAAAGGGTTCATCACCACCCAACTAGTATTATATGAAATGCTGAAAAGTATCCTTTGAGAATGAGGAAGAAGAAAAAGGAAAGTAGAAATTATGAACAACAAATATATATCAACGAGTGAATCTAAGAATCAAGTGAATAAAAAATCTGATGAACAGAATAAACTGGTGAATAGAATAGAATCAGAGGCATAGAAAGGGAGTGGACTGACAATTTTCGGGGGTTAAGGGTGTTGGGGATGCGTGAAGTGACTGGACAATAACTGTATACCTATGGATGAGGACAATGGGGGGGCAAGGTCAGAGGTTGGGGTGGGAATTGGGAGGAGGGGAGCTATGGGGGGAAAAAGAGGAACAACTGTAATAATCTGAACAATAAAGATAAATTAAAAAAAAATAAAAAAAATAAAATACTCCAACCAAAATAAATAAATAAATAAATAAAATAAATAAAAACCACTAGTAGAAAATGAAAAGACCCCACATAGAATGGGAGAAAATATTTGTTAATCATATATCTGACAATGAACATGTATCTAGATTAAAAAAAAATTCCTACAACTCAATAATCAAAAGATAAATAACCCAATTTGAAAATGAGGAACAGATCTGAATAGACATTTCTTCAAAGTAGGTATGCAAATGACCAAAGCACATGAAAAGATGCCTAGCATTTTAAACCATTGGTGAAATGCAAATCAAAATCAGGAGAGACTGTCTCACACCCAGCAGGACAGCTCGAATGGAAAAGGCAGATAAGAGCAAGTGCTGGTGAGGATGTGCAGAAAGTGGAACCCTCACACTGCGGGGAGGTGAAACAGTGCAGCCTTGCTGGAAAGCAGATGGTAATACCATCTTTAAACAGAGTTACCTCATGATTTAACAAGTGTGACTGGTACTGTTTCATGATGTTCATATCATGTCCACCTTAAATTCACTTCTCTTACTGATAAATTTATTCTACTGATAAAAATCAGACCTTTTTTAAAATTGAATATGGTTTGGAATCAAGTACATTAATGTCTTTTCTCTTTTAACATCATTAGATAATACAAATTTTTCGATATCACTTGGTACAACATCACCTTCATCAACAGAGTCATTTCTAACAGATTCTCTGGTTCCAATCTGGTCCAAGGTGAATACTGTTGATAAGGCTAACTTGAGAATCCGGCTTGATTAGGAGGTTCCTTCTTAACCACCAGTGAAAGGCTAAATTATATTTAATATCGTGTCTTATTAAGTCATCTTATTCTTGGAAAATTGGCAAAACTTGAACACTGTCTATAGTCAGTCTCCAACAACTAAAGTAGTTGATTAAGCCTGTCAGACAGTGGAGTCCACAGAAGGATTTTTAAAGCTTACATATTTATCTACACATATTTCCAAAGAAATTCTTACATGTTAATAACTTTTATAAAGTTGTCATTAAACACTGAGCAATAAATTCAATATCTGTACTAATTGGCTATATTTAGACTAGGTAGAAATGTTTCCTTAATGATTTCCTCAAAGTTTCAACCTTACCTGCTGGCATTTAGGGAATGCCAAAATACTTAATTCAGGGCTGTAGTTTTGCTTGGTGCAACAAAATTCTATTGTTACTGACTTTATCCTGATAAAAAATTCTATCTCTTATATTAGAAAATGTATTTTTGGATCAAGTAAGTATTTTTTTTCTTAAAGTGCCCAATACTTCATAGAGTTTTTTAATTTAAAAAAAGTCCACAAAATGTAAGAAGAAAAAGAAAACTGACAACTTGTATCAAATTGAATGAGAATACAAGAGAGGACTAAGTAGAACTCAAAAAGAGAGTGACTGAAAAAAAACCCAAAAACAAACAAACAAACAAAAACCCACAAAAGAGCTTTTGGGTGAAGTTCAGATTATAAACAATTTCTTAGGGAAAGAAAGGTATGAGAATTTAGGATGTTAAGGTCACATAGTCACCACCAATTAATCTGATGACAGTTGCCATAATTTATTCTTTGTCATATAGGATTTGATTTGTCTGATCCCCACACAGGTGAGGCAGAGAGAGAGAAGAGAAGTGGCAGGTCCATCGCTGGAGCTTGCTTAAATGATCAGAGCTTAGGAGGCAAACTAGAACTGGGTGTCTGGAGGACTTAGAAATCTTGTCCAAGGATGGACCAATATCAGAGCAGATGGAGTCAAATTCTGTTCTTAAGTCCAAGTGTTTAGCAAGGGACTTAGAAAGATCAAGACAAATTGCTGTTGAGTGGACACCAGTATGCTGCACAGAGTGAGAGCAACTGTGGGACAGACTACACAGAGAACAGTCCTCTCATTGATTGACTTTTCTTTCCTTCAACTATTTAATATCTATGTATTTAGTATCCTCAATTTGCCAGGCCTAGGGTAGGATTTGGTGATATGATTGTAAGAAAAATCAGCACAATTTTTGACATTGCATGATGTAGATTCTAAAAGAAAGAAATGTAAATCTAAGAGTCCTGAAAATAAGAACAAATTACGATCCTGAAGTATGTTTATAAAGGAAAAAGTTGTCTTCTGATTTCTGGTGGGATTCAACCAATGGGAGGCATCTACTCTCAAATAGTGGGAGGAGAGGGTCTGGATCTTTCTCCACTGTTTCTTGCCAACTTCTGATTTCTAGTTGTCAGAGTGGCTATGTATATTATCATCTGCAAGCATGGTTTCAGCTCTTGCTGTCATTAGTCCCTGCAAGCCTCAACGTCCCTGCTGGGTCCATGGCAATGCCTTCATAAATTTCATTCAGAATCCCATTGCAGTATACCTTCCTTTTCCTGCAAGGACAGTGGCTGATAAAGTCAATCAGGTCAAGCCTGGGGGATGGCAGCCTATGCAGATGAAACAGCAAGTGCAAATGGCCTGAGGTGGGAGGGAGCATGGCTGGTTGTGGGTCAGTATATCAGGGACAATCAACCACAAACCATTTGGCAGAGGAAGGAGACTTACATAAGGACTGGATAATGTAAAACCTATTGGTCACATTGAGAGTTTTGTCTTATAATAAGGACAATTCTGAAGGATATAAGCCAGCGCGTGATGTAATTAGATTTCTATTTTTAAAAATTATTCCAACTGTCCTAAGAGGAGTATATGGGGGAATTTCAAAAGTGGGTATGGCTAGACCAGTTTCTTTCAATAGTTGAGAGAGAGAGAGAGACGATGACCAATTAGACGAAGAGTTGGCAATAGAGATAGACTGAGGAAACTGATTTGGAAGATTAAATCAGAGGTCAACAAAGTATGGCCTGATAGTTGGCTGTCTGTCACTGTAAATAAAAGTTTAACTGGAATATTGACACACCTATTTATTATATTCTAGAGGTCCCATGCATCAAATTTGTGCAAGACTAAGCCCTCACAGCCCTGGCTTTGTCCAGAAGGTCGTCTGGATGGTTGTCCTGATGGTTGTTCCACTATTCAGCTATTGGGTCAATTTGCATATTATGCTTTTATTATTATAGATTGTAGCTGCACCAGCAGAGTTTAATAGTTGGGACAGAGATTGTGTGGCCCTCAAAGTCTAAAATATTTACTATCTTTAAAAAAAGTTTGCCATCCCCTGGGTTGCATTTGGCATTGGATTAATATGGAAATTAGGGAAAGTGGGATGGGTTTTAAAGATGATACCTGGTTTCTGGCTTATGCAAATTAACCCTGTTAAATGTATTTAATAAAATAGGAAATAAATAGCAGTCTTACAATAAAGACCAGATTTAAGACCAAACTTATGAGTTTAACATTAGATGTATTTTATTAGAGATGCCTTTTAGATGTTTAAACTGGCAAAAAAATAGATATTTGAATACATGGGTTTGGTGTTCAGAATTGACATTCAAGTGGAAGATACAAATTTTGGGGTTGTTGTAGGCAGAATAATGATGCCCTATAAATGTTCATGTCTTGAAAGCTAAATCCTTTAATATGTTACCTTACACAGCAAAGGAGATTTTGCAGATACGATTAAACTGAAGATTGTTATGAACTGAATTGTGTGCTCTGCAAATTCACATCTTGAAGTCTTAATCCCCAAGATGACTGTTTTTGGAGAAAGGGCCTTTAAAGAGGTAATTAAGCTTCACTGAGATTTTATTTATTAGTAACAATAGGAAGTTAATACAGCAATTACTGGCTTGTGGAAGTAACAGGCACCAAGATAGTTTCCAGTAATGAGGATGGAATGCCAATGACCTACTTTTATTGGGATAGAGTTGGACTATAGAGTAGACTTTTATAAATGCTTGTGTTTGATGCAGTCACATTTACTCAGAGTTGACTTTGCCAATTCTACTGCTCTTTCAGCAAGGATCCCTTTCAGACTCTGAGAGTGAAGTTAGTTTAGGTGCACCATGTCGAGCTATACTCTTCATGAATTTGTCTTCAAATAATTCCAATACTGAGTAAGAGCTTCTCTAATGACCTTTTGGCAGACAGACATCCCTCTGGTAGCCCAGGAGCCCTCAGGGGATGTCCACTTGCCAGCAGGGAGCAGGCCTAAGCTGCAATCGGACATCCTTAGCACTGCTGAGGAGGCAGGAGAGGCTCTCACCCCACTGCTGTGCTGGCAGCCGTCAGCCTGGCTTGTGGTTAAGCAGAGCTCCCCTGTGGGAGTGCACTGATCACCAGGAGAAGCTCCTGCATTGAGCATCTTCCCCCTCATGGTCAATGTGTATCATAGTGACCAGTTATTCCCAGTGGTTCTGCTGTTAGGGTCAATTTGCATATTACCCTTTTATTACATAGGACAGAGGCCTGGTGCATGGGTGGGGTTTGGCTGGTTTGGTATACCGGATCAGGGTGGGATTCCTGCTGGTGTTCCTGGCCAGCTTGGGTGAGTAGCTGATGGCTGTTTGCAGGTTGGCCACAGCCCCTTCAAAGTGGGTGTCCCTCACTGACGTGCCTGGCTAGGCTGGGTGAGAGGCTGAGGGCTGTTTTCAGGCTGGCCACATCCTCTTCAGGGAGGGGATCCCTGCTGGGGTACCTGGCCATCCTGGATGAGTGGCTAATGGCTGTTTTCAGGCTTGCCACAGCCCCTTCAGGGAGGGGGGTTCTTCTGGGGTGTCTGGCCAGCCTGAGTGAGGGGCTGATGGCTGTTTGCAGGCTGACCAAGGCCCCCAGCCACCCAAGTTCCCAGTGAGGCTGGCTGGAAGCAGGTATCTGGGATTTATTTATCTTCTATAATTGAAACTTTGTTGCTTTCACCACAGCCCAGGTTGGGTTGCCCCTGACAACCCAGGCTCCCAGTGCTTGCTTGAACCCAAGCAAGCTGGAAGCAGGTATCTGGGGTATATTTATCTTCTATAATTGAAACTTTGTTGCCTTGAGTGGAGGCCACAGCTGGCCAAGGAAGGTGGAAACCTTAGCTTCCTCCATCGCAGGGAAAGCCTCCTGCTTGTTCCAGTTCTGTGGCTGCCAGCGACCATCTTGGCTGGGTTAATTTGCATATAGTCACTCTGATTGGCTGGTGGGCATGGCTTAGGTTGTAGCAGAGTGACACCAATTTTCATATTACTCTTTTTATTAGATTAGATGATAGTATTTACTCCTTTTTTATTTTATCTAACCTCATGGTTTTAAATAACTTGTTTATTTTAACAATTCACAGCTTATATTTTTAGCCTGAACCTCTAAACTTCAGATGCATAATTAACTGCCTACTCTGCATTCCCACTTTGATGTTTAATAGAAACCTCACAATCAACATATGCTAAACTAAACTCCTGACCTCCCCATAGCCAGCTCTACCTATAACTTTCTCATTTCCATTAACAAAAATACATCCTTTTGGGCACTTAGGCTGTTTCCAAATCTTAGCTATGGTAAATTGTGCAGGTATGAACATCGGGATGCATATATCCTTTATGATTGGTGTTTCTGAGGTGCCCATCAACAGATGAATGGATTAGAAAACTGTGGTACATCTACACAATGGAATACTATGCTGCTGTAAAAAAGAAGGAATTCTTAGCATTTGCAACAGCATGGATGGAACTGGAGAGCATTATGCTAAGTGAAATAAGCCAGTCAATGAAATAAAAATACCACATGACCTCACTCTTTTATGGATAATAAAAACCATCATAAACTGATGAACAAAAATAGATACAGAAGCAGAGCAGCATCAAACAGACTGTCAAACTACAACAGGAAGGCTGGGAAGGGTTGGGGGGAAATAAAAGATCAACCAAAGGACTTTTATGCATGGATATAAGCATAATCAATGGACACAAGACACTGGAAGGGTAGGGGAGGCCAGGGGAAGGTCAAGGGGGGGGAGGGGGAAAGGGAGACATATGTACTATTCTTTGTAATATTTTAAGCAATAAAACAAAAATTAAAAAAAAAAAAACAACAACACAAAAAACACATTCTTCTGGTCATTCGAATCACCAACACTGGGCTCCTCCTTCAGGAAGCCTGATTCTTCCGCCTCCAGAACACATCCAGAGACCCACGGCTTCTCATTCTCCCACTCTGATCAGAGATGCTGTCTCCTCTAGTCCAAATTCCTACAACAGCTTCGGAACAGTCTACTTGCTCCTATCCTTGCTCCCCTACATTCTGTTTCCAAAGCAGCATAGTAAGTATTTTAACATGGAAGTCATATCATGCTACTTCTCTGTTCAAAACCCTGCAATAATCCATAATTTCATTTACTCAGGCAAAGTCCTTAAAATGTCTCAAAAGTATTACATAATCTGGCTTCCACTTACCCCTTTTACCATCATATGCTCCCTTTATTCCATTACAGACTTAACAGCCTCCTTGAATAAACATGTTCCTACTCTAAGTATACTGTAATACAGGAGGAAAAGTAAATATGCTTCCCAGAGGGGGTTTAGTGAGATGGCTGGAGGTATCTTTCCTCCTTCTTCCTCCTACCCTTCCTTCCTTCCTTCCTTCCTTCCTTCCTTCCTTCCTTCCTTCCTTCCTTCCTTCCTTGTCTAATTCATTTGGCAAAATATTTAGTACCTTCGAGTGTGTATTATGTAATTACTCTATGCCAGAGATAGGCAAATCAATAAAACACAGAGGCTCACAATTCAATGGGGAAAACCAATATGTAAATGAACTGCTGCAAATCAATGTAATTAAGGCAGACTTAGAATGGGGGGATGTAATAAAAGAACACCATGTCAAAGATGGGAACCAAGATCTTATACCACGTAAGATCATCCCAAACAGTGAAGTTTGGAAGGACCCAGGTGTTCTAAGTTATCCAGTGACCTGCAGGTAGCTCTACATAATAAACATATGTCTGCAGAAACCATGCTCTATGTGGAGCATGGCTTAACCACCAAATTATGTTCCTTATAAGACAGTTCAAGGACATTATAAGTTTCTTTCATTATTTTTTCTTTTCCTGGGCTAATGAGAATGGTTCTAGAGTACATTGTCATCTTGGAATGAGGCTGAGTCTAGAAGTTGGAGAAGACCTCTCTAAAATGATTTGCAGAGTAAAAGATAACTTGAGACCTCAACTCTAGTCAAAGTTTGGTGAAGTTCTCTAACAAGACAAAGTGTCTAGGGAAACACTTTATGCAAATATCCAGCATATTCCTCCCACTTTAACTGAAGATGTTTTTAATCCTAGACATCCCTAATGAAAGAGTTAAGGATTATATCTTTACAGAAGATCTAGGTCTAATGTTTAAGCAGAAGAATCTGAACATTTTGTAAACACCTTCTAAACCAGGCTTCAAAGAAATTCTGTGGGCCTGTAGTACTAGTATATTTCAGAGAATATGTTAAAATGCTCTTTGCAAGATTATTTATTCCTAAATCACTAGCTTTGTATTTACTCTAGGATATTAACTAAGGATTTGGTGTATGCCAACACACAAATACAGAAGTAGATGCTTTTGCCCTGGCCAGTATGGATCAGTTGGTTGGGCATCATCCAGTGTCCTCAAAGTTGGCCAGCTCAATTCCCTATCCAGGGCACATGCCCAGGTTCAGGTACGGGGCGTGCAGGAGGCAGCCAATTTGTGCTACACTCTCACCTCTCTACCTCTCTCTCTCTCTCTCTCTCTCTCTCTCTCTCTCTCTCTCTCCCTCCCTCCCTCTCTCTCTCTCTACCTCTCCACCTCTCCATCTCACCCATCGCTATCTAAAAAAAAAAATCAATGAAAACTATATAAAAATAGATACTTTTATCATTATCAGTGTTACTTAGAATAACATTGGTAATTATTTCCAAAACTTTGATATGACAACCTTTCCAGAAGGTCAGTAAAGTGTATAGTTCATAATTGCTACTAGATTGAAATATCTGTTGATTAGAATTTGCTGAAATGGGACAAAAGTGACTGCAGTGCCATTTGTTTGGTATAGCAAACACACTTGATACCTGAGCTATATTCCCTTGAGCTTCCTTGGAAGTCATCTATCACAGCTGCCCAGATCTACCTGGGGGTGTTCCTTGAGCTTAGTGAAATGCCTACCAGGGAGGTAAAGGCATTAGTGACAGTTGCCCAATAATAGACATGAATTATCTCACTGTGAAATTTGAAGGTAGGTTCCACATGGTCTCTAGAAGGATCTCCATGGGACTGTGCCTATATTCCTTTATTAACTTTCATTTCTTCTTGTCCCTCATTCCCACTCCTTCACACAGATCCCTGGGATCACATCCAAACAAACTCCTTGCACCTACATCCTAGTCCTGGTATCTGATTTCATCAGGGATGGGTTGGGGGCAGGGGACAATCAAGGCATTTATTTGTTCATTCTTTATAGAGACTTATTTAGTTCTTCCTCTGTACCATACACCTTTCATTCATTACGTCAGAATCCTCAGTAGTTTCTATTATTATAATACCCATTCTACAGATGATAAGTTGATGTTTAGAGAGATAAAAATAGTTTATGAATTACACAAGATGGAAAAACCTGAAATTAATTTCTACTCCTCTATTGCTACTATCATATTACTACCATCTGCCTTTACTCTGTGAATTCTGATCAATAAAATGAACATAAGACCAATGCTGCTATATAGTTACATTCTCTAAAATTCAAATGTGGGCACGGGCTTTGACCTCAAGCACACCAAGGTGTGTTTTTGCTGTGATACATACAAATATGCCACTCTTCACAGGACGAGCTCCCATTGGTTCTGCCACTCACCTGCTCCCTGCTCTTGGCTTCAGTTTCCTCAAACAGAAAATAAAAGTCTTGGCATAAACGTTTAGGATCCATAGAAGAGCAATATACAAACCTGAGTTATTTGTAGTCTAGTCTCTCTGGCCAATTCCATGTTGCTTGCCCTTTGTCCTATGTTGAATTATCTTTGCAAGCACTTTTTAATGAACAAGCTATTTTGTTCATTAGGTTCCACATATAAGAGAAATCATACGGCCCTTGTTTTCCAAGCAAAATAGAGACAGACTCATAGATAAAAAGCATGCTAACAGCTGTCAGCGGGGTTGGGGTGCTGGGTGGAGGGTGAGGGGATTGAGCAAAAGAGAAAAAAACCTCATGGACATGGGTAACAGTGTGGTAATTGCCAGTAGAGAGAGGGTGGGGGAGGTGGAGGAGGGTATGGGGGGATAAATGGTGATGGAAGGAGATTTGACCTGGGGTGGTGAACATACAGTGTACAGATGATGTGCTGTGGAATTGTGCACCTGAAACCTGTATAATTTTGTTAACCAGGGTCACCCTAATAAATTCAACAAAAAGGAAAAAAAAAAAAAAAAGCACAGGCCAAAAGCTTTATCTGTAGAGCGCCAGATAGAAATAGTTTATGCAC
Organism: Murina feae; assembly: GCA_004026665.1. Lineage (NCBI taxonomy): Eukaryota > Metazoa > Chordata > Mammalia > Chiroptera > Vespertilionidae > Murina > Murina feae. The sequence continues at coordinate 40,450 of PVJC01007780.1, read as the reverse complement.
TGTGGTCTGTAAGGCATTTGCCGCAATTATTCAGTTCTGCCATTGTAGTTTGAAAGCAGTAAGAACAATACAGAGATGGATGAGCTCCAATGGACTACAAAAACAGGTGGCAGAGCCACTGAGCATGCTCAGCACTGCACGCAGAGAGCAGTTCCCGAAGGCACTTGTGTTCAGCAGTAGCAGATGTGAGATGGCAGGAAAAATCCACACAATGCTTTCATTTGTCTCACTAGCCCTGAAAATTTTGGAGATCTTTCTCTCAGAGCTCCTCAAAGAAACAAAGAAGAAAGAGAGCTCTGTGTCTTTCTTATCTGAGCCCCTTTGAGTGGATTCCCTTTGAAAGGGGGTGTTTTGTATTTGCATTTGGTGCTGGGCTTAGAGTCTGAGATGAGTTAATACTTGATGGCCTTGTATCTGCAGAACTGGAGAATATATAAACATTGCATTGGCCATGAACTTTCCTTTTGAACCAAGTTTCTGAACAAGTTTGCTTGCTAAGGGTCTATAATTGGCATTTTCATTATAACCCCTCTAATACCAAGCTTTTTCAAAGGACTTAAGACTCAGGAAAACATCTTTTTGAGGTTGAATCTCGCATACTTGATGCTATTCAAGGGATACATTTCTTTGTAGAAACTTTGCATGTAAAACTCACTAAGCCTGTTTCAGGGAAGCCTGGTACAAAAGAGTTTTTCACAAAGAAACTGCTGCCTTGTGCTTATGCTGGAATGTTTAGTGGGTTTTCTGAGTTGATAGCAAATAAACATAGTGGAACCTTACTTCTGATCCCATTTGCGTTGTCCTGTATTGGTGATTTGTAATGAATGACAATTCAGGAAACCTATGTAAATATCCTAGAGCTGTGGGAAGATTAAATAGGCTGCCTTGTGAAGCAAGGAATTCCTTGTTATGAGATGTAATCAAGCAGAAGTTGGATAACAACCAATGATGCTGTTTAGAGACTCTGCATTAGGTGAGGGTCTGAGCAAATAGGCTCAATAGAGTCCCAGCTACACACTTGTCTGGACTCCACACGCACCATCTCTCCTGTCTCCTCCGTGGACTGTAGAAGCTCCAGTTTTACATATTGCATATTTAGGATGCTCTCCTTTGAAGAAAATTTTCCACTACTAACAGTTTTTAAAAATAAAGAAAATGAATTTTAAACTGCTGGGCCTCAGAGATTTCAATTTCTTCTAACTCTTGGATTAAGAATTTTCTACAAGTAGGCTTTGACACATTCTACATGAGAATGCTTCCCTTTCCGACTCCCTCCCAGTGTCTTCTAGTCTCCGCTTAGCAAGGAGGAAGCCTGTTTATTCTCGGTAATTTAAAAGCTGACTTTCAGTATAAGAGTAAATAATTCTCCACAAATTTTTAAATCACAAGGAATAGCCATCAGATTTAGGGTATTGGCCATAATCAATAAATAAACTTTTCAAAAGTCAAGCAAAGCTGTGTTTATTGAGAACTCAGCCCTCTAGGAACAAAAGTAAACCTTTAGCTAACGTCTTTAACCCACTGCATCTTGGCCCCAGGAGCACATTCTGTGTGCCGTTTCCTTGTGTGACTTTTACATTTTTCTTCATCTGTATAGCTGAGATCTCCAAAATAGAGTCAGAGAAAAGAATGATGAGCAGGAAGCAATTAGAATACTATACAGAAAAACTCAAAGATATTAGCATCAAATATATACCAGGTATTTTAGGTATTCAATAAAGATGTACCAAATAAATAAATGATCAAGATCATTATTATAGACATTCTATATTGAATCCTTCTATAAAAAGAAAAAAAAACATTGAAACAAATGTCTGACTTAAATATTGGGTCAATGTGGATTTTAATAGTAATTTTGGAAAACTGTCTCATGGCAAACTTTAAAGCAATAAGGAGGCATTCTTTTCATGTGGAAACTACTCACAGTAGAAACTATTGATTTGTTTATACTGTGTGGGCTCTGAAACTGCAAATGGTTTCTCTGGCAAAAGCTAGTGAATTTACGTTAAAAAGAAATTTGCTTTGTACAGCAAGTGTCATAAACACATAATTACATGATAAACAAATAGAATTCCTTTTTTCCCCCCTCAATATTTGCCAGGAAGGCTCTAGTCAAAAAATATATATTTTCCATGTTAAACCAAACCAGTTGGCAGGCGAGATGGGGAGACATTCTTCACTTCTTGTCAATAAGATTCAGTTCATACTAATAAAGCAGTCCCTTCCCTGAACCCCGGAGTTCTGGCGTGGCACAGAACCAAACCGAATTACAGAACCAAATCGAATGACTGTCACCCCGAAGCTTCATCTATTTGTGTTTGTTTACTTCTCAGGGTTACGGATAAAGCCTCCAAGAGGGAGGCTTTCCTGTCCTAGAAGGAAGCAGTTTGCCTCTCTAATAACACAAGCTGTGCTGACAGCGTTCTCTCTGGGCTCCAGATGCCGTGACAGTTTTGTTCTCGCTTTCAAACGCAGAGTGAATCAGCTGAGAAAGGCCTTTCACTTCGCCCGGGTCTCTAACGCCCTGGGATCAAGGGGCACGCTGGCCCTTTCCCTGGTGTTCCTGAGCCTGGTGGCCGGTGATACTTCCCAAAGACGAGTTCTGGGTGGATGAGGACAAACCTAGAGAGACTTGGTCGCGGTGATGGTTTCCCTCTGCCAGGCACTGGTGGAGGGCCACGTGGATTTTCAAGGCACAGTGTACACTCCATCTGTTATCCTAAGCGTTTGCGGAGATTATCTGACAGACAAAAGAGTTACTGAATGAATTAAAAGTAAATGTCACTTCCTGAAACTCAGCTCAGTAAACAGAGCTTGGGGAAGTACGGCCTTTCGCCTGAGTTACAGCTCTTGGAGTCAGGCAACATGGTGTTTTCAGCCCTGGTTCACATTTGGAGAGCCTCCCAGTGGCCCTGCCTCCTATGGAGGGGAATCACTGGACAGTTCTCTCTCTCCAGCAATTTGTAGATGGGGACGATTATAGGAAATCCACAAACAGCATGTCACAGTCCAGTGTGATCAATAGGATGACACGATAATGGTCCAAAGAAATTCCCTTCTTGCATCCTTGGCTCTTGATTGCATTTGCTTTTAATGGACATGTGTCTGGGCTGGCATTTGCAATGTTTTGTGTGAGATCATTAAATTTAATTTCTTACCTAAGTTGCTGGTTGGTTCTTGTTCTCACCTTTAATACGGTTGCCTCTGTGATGAATTTGTCAGAACCGATAGTTTCCAACATACTGAATCATTTACCTTGCCTGCAATTGCCAAAGCTAATTTTAGTATGTATCAAAAAATTTTGAGATTAGAGTATAGCATCTTATTAATCCTCAAATAAAACAAGCAGTGGTTGAGATTGCCACATGCTCTATAGCAACTACCAACAAGAGATGTGGTTCTGAGACATGCAGCAAACCAGAAATGCATAAGCATCTTAGTTTCATAAGTCACAAACCATGTTCCTGTTCCTGTGTGCCCAGCAAACTCTCAGGGATGGTCATATGTAGCCACTGGAAAGCCAAGAAGAATGGAATCTCTGATCTCAAGACTTCACTGACCAGGAGGCTAGTGTGAATGTCAGAGGCGGTGAGTGTTTAGGAAAACAAAGGTAAGGCAATTTCCATTGTGGAGACTTTATCTTGTGTTGTTGAAGCGAACACCTCCGTGCTCTTCCTGGATCCCCCTGTGGCCCAGTCACACCAGCTTCTAGCGTCTCTCACTGCTTCGGTAAGAGTTTCCTTCATCTAATGGCCTGCATTTGTGACTCAGCTTGGGATGATGGCTTTGGGATTGCTGGAGCCCCTGTGCTCACTGGGGCGGAGAGTGGAAAGTGCCTGAGAGTTTATGGCCAAGCTGTATCCTGTAGCCAAATGGATTATGAGGGAGGAGGGAATCCCTGCTCTCGTAAGTCTTAGTTGACTCTGAAGCATGCTTTGCACAACACAGCTCCTCTCTACAGAATCACATTGCAATCATACCCTTGCTTGGCTTCTCTTCTTTTTCCAGTCTTCCTTCCCCATGTCTTCTCTCCTTTCTCCTGGAAGCACTTTTTTTGTTGTTTTTATGAATCCTTATCCGAGGATATTTTTCCATTGATTTTCTTCTTCTTCTCCTTTTTATTTTATTATTTATTTTTTTGGGGGGGGGGTGGGGAGTGGAAGAGAGAGGTTTGAAAGACAGAAACATTGATGTGAGAGATACACATCAATTAGTTGGCTCCTGCACGTATCTTGACCAGGGCCCAGGCTAGGGAGGAACCTGCAACCAAGGTGCTTGACCTTGACTGGAATTGAACCTGGGGCTCAGAGTATAGTCCACAGGCCAATACTCTGTCCACTGAGCCAAACTGGTTAGGGCTGGAAGCACTTCTTTAATTAGTCATTTGCCCAAGGATCCTTGTCTCAGTGTCTGCTTGGGACAAGTTGTGTGCTATGCCTCTTGAACATATTATATTACATGAGCCATGCTTTTTACATGGGCTGTATTACATATGACATGCCTTTCATCTATACTGCATATTTATTCTGTACAACAATTCTAGAAATAAATCAAGGTTCAGAGATTTTAATTAACTTGCACAGTATCATAGAGGTATTGGTCGGTAGTGGTATGTGTCTATTGAATCCTAGTCTTGTTCTTTTATTATATTTTATATTCAGCATAGGTAAGGCGTATAAAATGCATAAATGCTACTTTGGGAATAAATGCATTTGAAAACATATGACTTCTATAAACTAGGCCTTATGCAAACGCTAATTTCTTACCAAGAAGACATAAATTGAGAAGGAAAAGATAAGCACAGATTTGTATTCTATGTTTGCTGAAAAAAGTATCAGGCATATCTCTAAATCAAGCCTTAAAACTGTTACATGGATCATTTCATGCCTATTTTAAAAATAAAGCCTTCAGTTAGAAGTTACCTGATTCACTATAACATGGTCTTTTTTTTATATACAAGTCATTGCAAACACTAGATCGATAAAGTCACCCTGGCTGCCCGCTAAGGAAGTTAAGAAGCCTGGCAGAAAATGATGAAGGTCCTGCAAACTTTCAGCTTGGACTGTTTACAGCAAACTGGTTAAATTCATGGCTTCAAATGAATAGAATTATAGTTGCATTTAGCTTGTTCTTTCTCATTAACAACTTCCACGGTGTCTCTACCACATTTAGTTTTATAAGGTAGCTCTGCAAAACAAACAGAAAATGCTTTCCACAACTTGCACAATAAAACATGCCTCTTCGGTTGTCATTCCATTTACTGCAAAGATCTCATTATCTTTTGCTTTTTTTTCTTTATTGCCTTTAGTGCCCGGGGAACCCAGAGACGCCACAGCTGCAGGGCTGTTTATGACTCATACAAGAAGCACTGACAACAGTCTCATGAACATATGACTTCAAGACTGGCCTCCTTCTCCCACTTTCCCGAAGCTTCCTGGTCAGGCACACAAATACTGCCCACTTTGCCTGCTGTGGAAAAGCTTTGACTCTCTTGCCCCAATATCAGGTGGCAGCAATGTTGGGGGGGTGGTAAAAGTGGTAAAGTTCAAGTCCTACCACGCAGTTGGAGGAATGACTTATAGTAAATTCAACTCTCAGAAAACAGGATACTAATCTCTAAACATTAGTTGTGCTTGTGCAGATTCAACTCATGCACATAAAATGTGAAGCATTTTATAAACATCAATGTTGTAAAGAGAATACTACTACCTTCCTGCTTTACAGATGAGTCTGAGAGTCAGAGCAATTGACAACTCACTCACTCTAGTGCATGATCTGAGATTCAAAGTCATGCTCAAGTTCGGTGCCCTAGTTCCTTTATGATGTACCTTTGGGCTCCAGAGTCCAACATGGGAAAGGCAGCATCATCGGGAGGCAAGCCACAGTGAATTCTCCAGGTCAGTATCCTCATGTCTGCATTGAGACAGTTTACACAGTACAGTCATAATATAGTCATCCTCTTTTATTGCAATGCCACTGTAGGCAGAACGGCCAGGAAGACTGAAAGGGAAGCTTGACATGACAATCACAGAGCCGTACAGCTACACATATAAGCTTCAAGAGAGAAGCAGGAAACTCCTTTAGCCCTAGAGAGACTTACTCACTGAAGGGTCCCTGAGTCCCCTGTAAAGACCTAGCATTTCATTCTATACTATATCTATTAAACACATTCCTATTGGGTACCTACTATGTGCCAGGTCCCTGCCCTCAAAGAATTTACTTTCTAGTTGAAGACACAAAATCAACTAGACCATTTCAGGTTATAACTGCTACTAAGAAAATAAAATGAGCCCTGGGTTCTGTGGCTCAGTTGGTGGGAGCATTGTCCCATGCACCGTATAGCCAGGTATTGGATTCCTGGTCAGGGCACATACCCAGGCTGTGGGTTTGATCCCAGTCAGGGTACATATGGGAGGCAAGCAATCAATGTTTTTCTCTTACATCAGTATTTTCTTCTCCCCTTTTCTCTCTCTCCCGTCACCTCTCTCTAAAATAATAAAATCATATCCTCAGGTGAGGAAAATAAAAAATAATGATACGATGAAGAGTGAAATTGTATTCTTTTCATTTATTCATATGTTTACTTTCTCTAATAGACTGTAAGATCCTAGAAGTGACATCTTTACTTTTATTTATCTTTACATGCCTAACATCTAGCATAGTTGTGAATAAGAAAGCTACTCAATTGGCACTCATTTGATGGATGAATAGACTCCTGGACATTAAGAAGTTGTCAAGGAAGAAGTTGTCAAGGAAGTGCTCTGAAGGGTTGCTAGTGGAGCAGAAATGAGGAGCTCAAAGAGAGGCCTACTTTCTCCATTGAAACTGAAGCCACACACTTTCATACTTTGCCTCTTTGACACATTTGGTGTTCCCATAGTAGGAGGCAGACTGTTTACTCTGTCACATTATCCACTAGGGGCCACTTTCCATGAACATTTTAAAGGGAACAAGGTTGCAGCCAGCTATTTTCTAGAAAGGATAAAAGATAATAAAAAAGGAAAATAAATTTAAGGCTTCAGGACTTTGGGGACATGGGTTTCTTTGTTGGGTTTAGAAGGCAAGTTTGCTCAAAATATTGCAACCGATCCTCTTACAGAAGGGAAAATAGTCACATGTCAAAAAGCATCTTGAGCCCTGACTGGTTTGGCTCAGTGGATAGAGCATCGGCCTGCTGACTCAAGGGTCCCAGGTTCGATTCCAGTCAAGGGCATGTACCTTGGTTGCAGGCACATCCCCAGTAGGGAGTGTGCAAGAGGCAGCGGATGGATGTTTATCTCTCATTGATGTTTCTACTTCTATCCCTCTCCCTTCCTCTCTGTAAAAAATCAATAAAAATATATTTAAAAAAAGAAAAAAGTGTATCTTGATTTTTAATTGCTACTGCATTTTGTAAATTGTTTCTGACTAAAGTCAAAGAACTTTCACAATATAATCATACTCTTCTTAATTGCAATGCTACTTTAGGAAGGATATATATGAAAAACAAGATATTTTTTTAAAAAGAAACCATACATCTTACACTTCAGCTTAGCCTTGACTAAATCAATATTAGAAGTCACTATGGACTAGTGAATGAGATTTCAGGCCCCTGAAGAAACACAAACAGGATAGCAAGTGTGCAGATGGAAACAAGAGAGGCTTTCAAATACATTTTCTAGAAACATGGTGTTCTTTTTCAGGTAGAAAAATAATTATTTCCCCTTTCACCTACATTTTGGTTAACTTTCTCCATGTGGTAAGATAAATGCATTTTTTAAAACTTTCAGTGAAACTCAGTTTTGAAGAACATAAAAATTACCATGTAAAACCAGACCAATCAATACTCTGCAACCTTTATTTTCTCAGTTTACCTTCTTTAACCCTAATACACCTTTGCAGCAAGGACTGCTGATAATACAGATGAATATCTGCTGATATAAAATAATATTGATATTGTATAGTGATATAGGGATGATTTCTGATAGTATATATGAACATCTGACACGTTCTAGATACATCATTGACTCTCAGTGAAATTGAGCCATTTCTTTAGATTCCTCATTGGGCCTGTATATTTCATAAATAACTGGCCCCTTAGAATTATAAGTCATTATGTGCACTGTCTCTACTTAACTGCTCTATAAAATATTCTTTTTGAGGTTTCTCAGGCAGCGTCAAACTTAGAAATGTAGTTTCACATTAAAAACAACAACAACAACAACACACACACACACACACACACACACACACCGTGAAAAACTAACCATGTAAAGTGATTTCAAAATAATGTAATAACATTTGGATTCTGGAGCAAGACGGAAGGAGGGCCTTCTCAAACACAGAATGAGTTCTCCGGTCCCAGAAGATACACAAATGGGATGAGAAGTTTGCAGATAGAAAAGAGGCTTTCAAATGCCTTGTCCAGAAACTGTGGAGTACATAATTCAAAAACTCCACATCTGGGAAAGATACAAGGGGAAGTTCACATCCTGGGCTTTGTTTGTTGCTGATCACAATTGCAAGTAGATTGGAACTCGTTCTAGGAAAATGCAAAGAAGCTCGAAATGACTTTCTGATGATATCAAAATCTAAGCTTTTCTGTCTGCACAGTGACTAGGAGGAAATCAGCTTTGGAGACATCGTGAAAGCACAAGCAGACAGAACAATGATAAATATCTGGAGGCAAATCCTATTTATCTAAATAAAACATATTGTGGATTTGACAGCCAATAACTTCCATGACTGAGTGAGCATGAAGTGTAGAAAGTGAGAACCAGAAGTGGATTTCATGATAGCCCTGACACTTGCTACTGTGCCCTTAGCCATAAAATACAGACTGTGTTCCTAACCATTTGGAGGGCTGGTGTAAGTACTGGATTCAGTGGTTATCAACCTTCTGGCCCTTTAAATACAGTTCCTCAAGTTGTGACCCAACCATAAAATTATTTTCGTTGCTACTTCATAACTGTAATGTTGCTACTGTTATGAATCGTAATGTAAATATCTGATATGCAGGATGGTCTTAGGCAAACCCTGTGAAAGGGTTGTTTGATTGCCAGAGGGGTCGCAATCCACAGGTTGAGAACTGCTGGATTAGATGATCCCTATGCAAACAGCAGGCACAGTGCTGGGTCAGGCCAGATACTCAGTGAACAGCATTATCCCTTTCCTGCCTCCCTCCTTTGGACATATCTCATGAATGATCTCGATTAAATCCCATTATTGATCTTGATTAAATGAAGACTGATTCAGTAGGGTTTGGGTAGGGCCTAAGATTTTGCATTTCTAACAGACTTCCAGATGATGGGAGGCTGAAGGTCCATGGACCACACTTTGAGTAGCAAAACCCTAGAATATTTTAACCAGTTAACTGCCACACGTCCAAAATGGAAACCATCCCCATATGCTACAATATTTTGAATTTAATTTAAAAAGGTCCACTGCTTATGTCATAGATGCTTATACAACTGGTTAAATGACTCCTAATATTCATGATTTGCTTTGTGTCAAAGTATTTCCTTTCAACTCTTTACTAACTCTGATTCCTCAAGTATAACAAGCCCCAAGCAGTTGAAAGAATCACAACCCCAAACTGCTGACAAGTCTTGATTTTCTATACTCTTCTCCTCTGGATCCTACCGAGTATAGATTATAGAGAAGTTTCAATGAAGGGCACATTTAAGAGCCGTCCTTAGATAATACAGCCAACATGAAGTCATAGCTCTCAAGTGTGTATTTTAATTATTGGGTAAATGAATCATGGAAAAATATACAGAGAAACCTGAAGGGGAAAAGATGAATAAAGAATAAAGACACAATTTGCCTTTCAAATAAAAATAATGTCTGTCATTTATAAAGTACTTGCCATGTGCCAGGCATATCATCTTATGAGTAATGAAATACTCTAGAAATGACTGATTGATTATCTGAGTAATTTGATAAACTTAGCTATTGCCTTTGTTTGGTGCTATATGACATTGCTAGATTTCCCCCCAATGACTGTGAAGTGTTAGGCATTTAGATATGAGAACAGAAAATTTTAATTTGATATGGTTGACAGGCTTATTTGATGGGACTGTCATAATTACAGCACATTTCCAATGCATTTGTTGGGATTACCTGTGCTGACTGAAATTCAAAAGGCAGTACAATGCAAATGAAAAGAATGATATGACACAGCATTATCATGATTTCTAGTAGGAAAACATTACTATTTGTGCTGAAGAATGTGGACAATCATGAACAGGAGGTGACAGAGCATATTTAAAAGATCCAGAGTAGCCCATCCGGCATGGCTCAGTGGTTGAGTGGCGACCTATGAACCGGAAGGTCATGATTTGATGCCCGATTTGTGGGCTCCATTCTCAGGGTGGGGGCATGTAGGAGGCAGCTGATCAATGACTCTCTCACTCTCTTTCCATTCCTCTCTTAAATCAACAACAACAACAACAACAAGAAAATATGTGTATAATAGACCATGTAGAGCAAAGTCACAAAGCCATGGACATGAGCAGAATGGGGCTGACCCACTGAAATATTTGAGTCCTTGCTATTTTGCTGCAACATCTCATAAAATATGGGTCGTATTCCCTACCCACTTTTGGTCCTGGCCATGTGAAGATGTTAGATGCTTTGTCACTTCTGTTTTAAGCTTCAAAGTCAGAGTGATAGTAGAAGCAGGTAGCATTTAGACTTGACACCAAGTCAGGAAATAAACTATTTGAAAAGGAGAGATATTTGAGGGAGAGAATAACTAATTTAGTAAAGATAAGTTTTATAGATATTTTTACTGAAGCCTGTTTCAAGATGAGACCGGCTGCACCCTGTCACTGTAAGAGAAGGAGCTCAACAGAACAAAAGATAAGAGGCACACTTTTAGGACTGTTGCCTTCTCTATCTGTGAAAGTATTGACATGAGTGAATCAACATGAGTGTGGGGGGTTGGCACTCTAAACCCACTTCATATTCAAGAACAATTGTAATATGTAATGATGAATTGCTCTGTTAAGCTACTAAGTTTCTGGTTGATTTGCTATACAGCTATAGATAATTGGGCTACTCCTGCCTGGTGTTAACTCTTGCCTGTCCAAACTCATATGTATAGTCTTAGCCCTAATTCATACATTCTCTCTAAGGACCTAGGGCTCATTGTTTATCCCTTGGATTGAAAACAATGTAAAAATCCAGTCATTCACCGCAATTACTATTAGTTAAAATGAACTTGTGTGCACACTTTATTACCAAACTCCATTCATCTCAAAACTCATCTCTATATACCCACTTATTCAGTATCCAGAGGAGATAGTAGGTGCTTTTATATATTTGTTTTTTTTCAAAATATTTGTTTCCATTAGCAATAGAACCCCTGTGTACTTTATCTCCAAGTTGTAGTTACCCACCTGAGGTAATGAGCAAATACTAATATGTTTGGCACAAAAATACATAAATGAAAATTAAATTGGCAATATCATATAAACCTGGATAAAAATATTTAGGGAGATGTTTTATATCTTCTTTTACTTTCAAACCATGTGAGGCTACTACACAATCACAATATAATACAAAAGGACTGGAATATGGTGACATAGTTTTAGAATCTTCTTTAAATATAAGAAAATATTTGCAGCAGATGGCCATAATCAACTTAACTTAAATTAATCTGATCTAATAAAAGAGTAATTTGCAAATTGGTGTCACTCTGCTACACCCAAGCCACACCCATCCACCAATCAGAGTAACTATATGCAAATTAACCCAGCCAAGATGGCAGCCACGGAGTTGGAACAAGCAGGAGGCTTGCCCTGGTGATGGAAGAAGCTAAGGTTCTTGCCTGCCTTGGCCAGCTGTGGCCTCCACTCAAGGCAATAAAGTTTCAATTATAGAAGATAAAGAAACTCCAATACCTGCTTCCAGCTAGCCTTGCCGCAAACAGCCATCAGCCACTCACCCAGGCTGGCCAGGCAAGTCAGCGGGACCCCCACCCTGATCCTGGACACCCTTCAGGGCAACAGCTGGCCCCCACCCTTGCACCAGGCCTCTAATAAAAGAGTAATATTGAAATTGACCATTTCTATGGGACGCCTAAGCCACGCCCATGAGCCAATCAGAGTGGGTGTATTCAAATTAACCCAGCCAAGATGGAGGCTGGTAGTCATGGAGCTAGAGTAAACAGGAAGCTTCCATTTCACCAGAAGTAAACTGTCTGCCTAGGCTGGCTGGGATTCTCCGGGCTCAGGCAACAGTTGCAACATTGTTTCAATTATAGAAGCCTCGGAACTGAAGCAAACAAGAGGCTTCATTACCTGCCTAGGCGTTGGCTTAAAGCAACAGTTTCAATTATAGAAGATAAATAAACCCCAGAAATCTGCTTCCAGCCAGCCTTGCTGGAACATTGGGCCAATGGGAGCTGTGGGTAGCCTGAAAGCCTGAAAACAGCCCTCAGGCCCGCACCCAAGCTGGCCACACCCAAATGGGGTGAAGGATCCCACTGGGGGGCTTGGCCAGCCTGCAAACAGCCATCAGCTCCTCACCTAGGCTGCCCAGGCACCTCAGTAGGGACCCAAAACCTGAAGGGACTGTGGGAAGCCTAAAAACGGCCCTCAGCCTGTCACCTAGGCTGGCCACACTCCAATGGTGTGAGGGTCCACACTGGGGGGCTTGGCCAGCCTGCAAATAGCCATCAGCCCCTCACCCAGGCTGATCAGGCACGCCAGCAGGTGAACATTCCCAGAGGGGTCCCAGACTGCGAGAGGGCACAGGCCGGGCTGAGGGGCCTCCTGAGTGCACAAATTTTTGTGCACCGGGCCCCTAGTATAATGAAAGAGTAATATGCAAATTGACCCTAATAGCAGAATGACTGGGAATGACTGGTCACTATGACACACACTGACCATCAGGGGGCAGATGCTCAATGCAGGAGCTGCCCCTGGTGGTCAGTGCACTCCCACAAGGGCAGCTCTGCTCAGCCACAAGCCAGGCTGATGGCTGCCAGTACAGTGGTGGTGGTGGGAGCCTCTCCTGCCTCTCAGCAGCGCTAAGGATGTCCAACTGCAATTGAGGCCTGCTCCCTAATGGCAAGTGGACATCCTCTGAGAGCCCCCAGGCTGCCAGAGGGATGTCTGACTGCCAGCTTAGGCCTGATCCCCTGGGGAGTGGGCCTAAGCCAGCTGGTGGACATCTCCTGAGGGGTGGCAGATTGCAAGAGTGCACAGGCTAGGCTGAGGGACTCCCTTCCCCCATAAGTGTACACATTTTTGTGCACCAGGCCTCTAGTATAAAATAATTGAGGAGAAAATTTCCCCTCCTCATTCCAAAATAATGTCTCTAATTACAAGGAAAAATTTTGCAAACATTTACTTAATATGTTAGAATCCAATATATCTAAATAAATGTTAAATCAAAGCAAAGTCCTCATAGGAAAGTACCGAAACAAAAAGATCATATCAGGCAAGAAGCATGTATTTCCAGGAATATTCTCAAAATAGAAATCTATTTTTACAAACTAAATGAAACCTGCAGTTGTACACTGCTGTAACTCTTTATAAAAACATGCATTATCACATTAAGAAAAATCTGTTGATGATTGCCATTCTGACAGGTGTAAGATGGTATTGCATTATCGTTTTGATTTGCATCTCTCAGATAATTAGTGACTTTGAACATGTTTTCATATGTCTCTTGGCCTTCCTTCTGTCTTCTTTCAAAAAGTATCTATTTAGGTCCATTGCTCATTTTTTTATTGGATCATTTATCTTCCTTTTATTAAGTTGTATGAGTTCCCTGTAAATGTTGGAGATTAAACCTTTATCAGTGATGGCATTTGCAAATATGTTCTCCCATACAGTGGGCTTTCTTGTTTTGTTGATGGTTTCTTTTGCTGTGCAAAAGCTTTTTATTTAGATGTAGCCCCATTTGTTTATTTTCTCTTTAGTTTCCATTGTCCTAGGAGTGGTATCAGTGAAAAAATTGCTTCGGCATATGTCTGAGATTTTGCTGCCTTTATATTCCTCTAGTATTTTTATGGTTTCCTGTGTTACGTTTAAGTCCTTTATCCATTTTGAGTTTATTTTTGTGTAAGGTGTAACTTTGTGGTTTAGTTTAATTTTTTTCATGTATCTGTCCAATTTTCCCAATGCCATTTATTGAAGAGACTGTCTTGACACCATTGTATGTTCTTTCTTCTTTTGTCAAATATTAATTGAGCATATTGGTTTGGGTCAATAGATATCTGAGTGCTCTATTCTATTCCATTGATCTATATGTTTGTTTTTGTGCCAGTACCAGGCTGTTTTGAGAACAGTGACTTTGTAATACAGATTGAAATCTGGTATTGACATCCCACCTACTTTGTTCTTCTTTCTCAGGATATCTGTGGCTATTTGGGGTCTTATTTATTTATTTATTCCAGATGAATTTTAAAGAGTTCTTCCTAGGTCTGTGAAATGTGTCGTTGGTATTTTAATGGGGAGTGCATTGAATCTATAGAGTGCTTTTGGTAGTATGGACATTTTAATGATGTTGATTCTACTAATCCATGAACATGGTATGTTTCTTCCATCTGTTTATGGCAATTATCAATAAATCAACAAATGACAAGTGCTGGCGAGGATGTGGAGAAAAAAGAACCCTGGTGCACTGCTAGTGGGAATGCAGACTGGTGCAGCCACTATGGAGAACAGTATGGAGTTTCCTCCAAAAACTAAAAATGGAACTCCCATTTGATCCTGTTATTCCACTTCTAGGAATATATCCCAAGAAACTAGAAACACCAATCAGAAAGGATATATGAACCTCTATGTTCATAGCAGCACAATTCACCATAGCTAAGATTTGGAAACAGCCTAAGTGCCCATCACCAGATGAGTGGATTAGAAAACTATGGTACATCTACACAATGGAATACTACGCTGCTATAAATAAGAAGGAATTCTTATCATTTGCAACAGCATGGATGGAACTGGAGAGCACTATGCTAAGTGAAATAAGCCAGGCAGTGAAAGAAAAATACCACATGATCTCACTCATTTACGGACAATAAAGAACATTATAACCTGATGAACAAAAAGATAGATACAGCCAGCAGCAGTAAAGGATCAAACAGACTGTCAAATTACAGTGGGAAGGCTGGGGAATGTGAAGGGAGGAGAAGAGATCAACCAAAGGACTTGTATGCATGCATATAAGCACAACCAATGGACACAAGACACTGGGGGAGGATGGAATGAGGACATGTGATAGGGGATGGGGAAAAGTCAAGGGGGAAAATAAAAGGAGATATATGTACTACTATGTATAATACTTTAAACAACAAAATAAAAATTAAAAAAAGAAAAATCTGGTAGTTTATCAGATCAAGTAAACACTGATTAAGAATTAAAAGTGTTCATAGCAATAACCAACATTTTTCTTTGGTTGAACACTCAGATTCAAAAAAATACCAAACTTATCTCAAGACATTCTAATTAGGCAAAGCTACTTGGTAAGTTGAACAGTTGGAGATCAGAAGCATGCATCCAATTAAGAATTTGTTAGGATTCAAAACCATGCCACTACTGCCAGGCCTAGAAAACTTTTCCGCCATCTACCCTGTGTCTGCTATACCCACAGCAGCAGAATGGACGTTCCATGCACAGTTTCATGACAATCATGGTGCAAGGGGCTTGACTTTGGGACCCCGATGATGCTGCAGTAAAAAAAAAAAAAATTCAAGTGCTTCTGAGACATGCTTGCCAGTATGCTGTCACTCATTTGTAGATTATAATGAACAACATAAACTGATGAACAAAAACTGATATAGAGACAGAGAAGCATAGATCAGATGCTCAAAACTCAGAGGGAAGGTAGGGGAGGGGGGCGGTGAGGGGTAGAAATCAACCGAAGGACTTGTATGCATGCATATAAGCATAAGCAATGGATGTGGACAACAGGGGGTAAGGGAGGAGTAGGGGGTGAGGGGATATTGGGGGGATAAGGACACATTTGTAATATCTTAATCAAAAAGGGGAAAAAATAAAAAAATAAAATGTATTAGTTTAACAACTAAAAAAAAAAAAAAAGAATGTCTTGGGCTGATTTTCTTTTTTTGACCTCTTCTCTTTTCTAGAATTTACTTCTCATGCAGTACCCCACTGAAGAGAGTTGTATCCAAATCCAGCTCATCTTTAAAAAGTTTTTGACCCCAAAACTTAATTTGGCTTGAAATCTTTAACTTATGAAAGTATTGAGCTTCTACTAAAACTTGAGAGTGTGTGATATGTTGTAAAAAAAGGCTTTTTGTACTGACATAGTGTTACAAATTGAATGGTTGTGTCTTTCCCAAATTTCCATGTTGAGGCCCTAACCCCCAAGGTAATGATATTAGGACAAGGGGCCTTTGGGATATTATTAGATTCAGAGGAAGTGGGATCCTCATAATAGGGTTAGTGCCTTTATAACAAGAGACCACAGAACATCTCTCTCTCTCTCTCTCTCTCTCTCTCTCTCTTTTTCTCTCTCTCTTCCCTTCTCCCCTCATCCCCCATATAAGTACAAGAAGGTAAGCATCAGGAGGCAAGAAAAGGCCTCTCATCAGAGTTTGACCAGATTAGCTCCCTGATACCAAATTTTCTGGGCTCTAGAATTATAAGAAATAAATGTTTACGGTTTTAGCCAGCCAGTCTGAGGTATTTGGTTGTACCAGCCCAAGCTAAGACATACAATATCTAGACAGTGCCTTATACATGGTAGATTTTTAGAAGTACTCATTGTTTGGCTATTCATTTTTACATGTAATGCAATTAGTCAAATTATTAACTATATATTTCTGCATTCACAGTATGGATGCCGGATGCCGCTGCTGTTGCATTGGATATCTATAGGGGAACCTTAAGCTGCTATTGCCATTGGGTATCTGTAGGGGAACCAATTAAGGACCAACAATACTTTGTACACTCTTTGTCTACATTACCATGCTCCATGTAGAATGTTCTTAGCAATTCAAAAGGAACCAGTTCTTCTTTGAGGTAGATTTTTCAACCAGTCTTTTTGTATTTATTTTAAAAAGCACTTGTAATACCTTTCGTCATTCATCATTCGTGAAGAAAGCCTTTTTTAGTCTAAAATGTAGCTGTAACAATTGTTTGACAAAAAATAAATAAACAATAAAACCACTCAACACGATACTTTTAAACCTATTTGATTTCCTCATATTTTTTCTCCAAAGAGTGAATATAGACTTAAATTTATTTTTCTTACGAAAAGATTAATCATTGTTTTTCATAATCAGTAAGAGTCGAACAATAGCATCTTGGCTTGAAAGAGACTTTTATTACAAGGTTAAAATTAACTTTCACTTCTTTTTAAGTGGTTCCAAAATAACTCATAGCCTAGGGTTATCTTGGATGTGAGAATTATCTGTTTCATTAGCTCTCTTAGGCTATATTTCACAGAAAAATTCTCCTGACTTAATAATGCATTTCAATCCATTGTTTGGAAAGCACTGGATAAGAATTGCAATGATAACAGCTAAAGCATATGAAGACGCTGGAAACTGAGGTTCTCATTATTATAACACGTTGGTTATCTGTATCTCATTCAATAGCATATTTTAAAAGTGTCACATTGACTTCCAAATAAGAGACAATTAAAGAGATTCAGGCATCACATGCTATTTAAACTTATTGTGATAATACTTTATATTCAGAGACATTGAAAGATAAGCTAAAGAATGGAAAAGAGGTAAAAGTATGTATGAAGACTATTAATGCTCGGTAGGCATGTAGCATTGGACACAATTCTATGACCTGAAGTATAAAAATAAAAACTGACCTAGTCCCTCTGTTTTTCTTCTTGCTACATAATTAGGGTTTAGCAAGGTAGTAAAGAGAGAAGATACAAACTTTTGGTGTCCATTCAGGAAACATACTTTGGGGCAGTGTGTAGTGAGTCTAAAGATTGGTGGTCCAGAAGAACAAAGGAAAAGAAGACCTAACTGAACAAGAGGAAAAGGTATGGTCATTGTTCCCAACTCCATCTCTTGCAAGTGATGGACAATGGGCTGATACACCTGTGAATGTTCAGAAATTAAATGGGCAGCACAACAGTGTCAATGGAGTCAAGCCCCAGAATTGGGCACAGATGGTTCTACAGAGTATTATTTTTGTCCATGAGCATATCACTTACTCCTTCTAAACTTCAGTTTCTTCACTCACCTGTAATTCTAAAAATAGTGATACTGGCCTCATAACACTAGGAATATTAAATGAGCTAATTGAAGAGTTGAATTCAATGCTCAATGCCTGGCAACTTAGTATTTATTTACCAAACCCTCATGGAGTCCAATTATATATATATATATATATATATATATATATATATATATATATATATATATATATATAGTGTGTGTGTGGGGGGGGGGGCTTTATCAATCTTTTGAAAAGCTCAGTTGGGTAAACATCCCCCCCCCCCCGCTAATAAGTAAGCTATTTCATAACACTGGGTATTTGAGTTCCAGTGTTCTGTTCAGGTATTATAGGTA
Organism: Murina feae; assembly: GCA_004026665.1. Classification (NCBI taxonomy): domain Eukaryota; kingdom Metazoa; phylum Chordata; class Mammalia; order Chiroptera; family Vespertilionidae; genus Murina; species Murina feae. The sequence continues at coordinate 21,951 of PVJC01007780.1, read as the reverse complement.
TGTGCAAAACTTTTACATTAATAAATGAGAATACTGACTGAATGCATTCCCAGAAGCTTTGGGTAACTATTCTAATCATTGGTTTATAGATTTGAGCTGATTGATAACAGGCTTAAAAGATTAGATACATAATATATATCAACTGAATAATTGACTAAGAAATATTTTTTAGTAAACAATATTTTGTAGCTCAACTCAGAAGTATCTCTCTGCACAAAATTAAGAACCCAATTTACTGTTTTATTTTTAGAGAAGCCATATGCATCTGACTGGGTGCTAAGAAACAGCTCCAATAAGACAAACAAGGTCAGAGCATTGGTCAATTAAAGGGAATGTTTGTTGCATAGACACTTAGGCTTCTACCAAAAAATGTGTACTCTCCTGTCTAGTGCAGCATAAAGCTAAGAAGTGGCTATCTAGCCAAGAACTTCATTGCCTGCAGTTCTTACATATAAAAGGTCATGTAAATAGAATATCCATGAGCATTAGTGGTTATAAAGCATGTAAGTCAGACATAAAAGGACAAAAATTAAATGAGTTTGCTTATATGTGAATTATAAAACAAAAAAGTAATACACAAATAAAACAAAAACAAACTCAGATATAGACACAGGTTGGTGGTTACCAGAGGGGAGTGAGGTGGGAGGAGGGAGAAAATGGTGGAGGGGGTCAAATATATAGTGATAGATGGTGACTGGACTTTTGGTGGTGAGCACACAGTGGAGTATACAGATATCAAATTATACTGTTGTACACCTGAAATGTATGTAATGTTATGAACCAATGTTACCTGAATAAAAAAAGAAAATCCTGAATAATAAAAGGGTAATATGCAAATTGACCAAACTGCAGAATGACCAGTTGTTATGATGCACACTGACCACCAGGAGGCAGATGCTAAACACAGGAGCTGCTCCCAGCCCACAGGCCCAGATCACCTGATCAGGGCCTTCTGGACAACCTCTTAGTCCCTTCTCCTGGCCGGCAGGCTCCAATCACCCAATGGCGAATGGGGAACTGGGGGTGGGTGGTGGCAGATGTGGATGCTGCCTGACCAAGGCCCCTGCCCGACACACACAGGGTGACTGGCAGCAGGGGTGGGTTGGGGCTGGTGAGTGGGCAGGAACAGCCAACTTCTTGGTCCCTCCTCCCAGCCAGCAGGTTCCCATTGCCCAATGGCAAATGGGGAACCGGTGGTGGGTGGTGGTGGTGGGGCGGGGCCAGCTGCTGACAGCCTGGGAAGATGGCCCTGATTGCAGGCCAGACTTAGGGACCATACCCAGGCACGAATTTCGTGGGCTAGGCCTCTAATAAACATTTTGTGGGGAATGTTTTCACTTTCTTTCCCCTCACATGCAAAGATTAAAAACCTGAATCCTGAGAGATGGCAAAGCAATAGATAAAAAGAAATTGAGCCCTTAAGCATGGCCTTGAAAGAAAATTACTCATTAATCAGAAAGGTCTGTTCAGACTTTACAGGATTGAGAAATCTCTTTCTATTTGTGTATTTATTTGTTATAGCACCTTAAGTTGGAGTTGAGGGTCAGAATTTCTTATGGAAAGGTGGATACAAGTACGTTAACTGCTATCAAAAATTATACACATTTAAAAATAATTGAATAGGATTTAACATTTCCTCAGAAAGGCAAATTAAATTTATAAAAGAATGACACTAGATCTTATGTTGTAACTGGATGAATGAATGATGGACACTAGAATTTTGATAATCTATAAATACATTCAGAGTTTTAAACACATGTTGTTAGATTCTGTCAATAGTTATTAAAGGAGAGAGCACTGTATTTGTTCAATGTGTTTGAATAGTTCTGGTCCTCCCATTTGAAAAAAAATGGTGAACAAATAGTTTATTGATTTATATTGTGCATTCATAATTTTTCTTTTTTTATGCTACAACATTTTAAATGTTTTTAATTGATTTCAGAGAGAGAGATAGAAACACCAATGATGAGAGATAATAATTTATTGGTTGCTTCTTGCACACCCCCTACTGGGTATTGAGCCTGCATCTCAAGCACGTACCCTGAACAGGAATTGATCTGTGACCTCCTGGTTCAACTCTCAACCACTGAGCACACCAGCCTGGTATATGCTATAGTATTTTAAAAATATTATTATAATGATATGATAAATACAAAGGTGCTTAGTCCTGAGTCTGACAATTTTAAAACAAGGTGGTGGGTCAGTTTCAACAGTATTTATAAGAGTCAAATCTTCAGGAATGAAAAAGCAATAGATAGATGAAACCTAGGTATATATATATGACTTCATACAACAAAGGCTATTGATCACTCTGGACTCCTGCCTACTTCTAAATTTTATCACATGGAATAAATTAAATTACATTTTCTTTTATTCAAGTGTATTTTAGGGTCTTTTGGTGACAGGAGCTTAATCTATGTACAAGTGTTAAGGGCTAAATTCTCTTTCTCCAAAATTCATATGTTCAAACTAACCCTAGAATGTCAGTGTATTCAGAGGCAAGATCTTTAAAGAGGTGATTAAATTAAAATGCAGACATTAGGGTGGAATCTAATGCAAAATCACTGCTGTCCTTCTAAGAAGAGTAGATTAATGCACAGGCAACACAGACAAATGGGTAACTAGGTTAGGACTCAACAAGAAGGTGGCCATTTGCAAGCTAAGGAGAGATGCCTAAGAAGAAATCAAAGCTACATTCACCTTGACCTTGAACTCCCAGAACTGTGAGAAAATAAATTTCTGTTCTTTCAGTCATTCATCTGGGGTATTTTGTTTTGGCAGCCCTAGCAGATTAATACAAGGAGTAACACACCACCCATCCATACTTACCACTTATTCTATGACATGCCCTGTGTTAACTGATGTAAGTGACAAGGTAGTTAAAATCATCTTACATCCTCAGGAAAATAACATACACCTGGATAGAAAACATTCCTTTAATTATATGTAAATTGATTTCTTTTTAGGAAATATGTGTTATATTTAAAATACGTACCATAAGTTATGGATTGAATTGTGTTCCCCTCAAATTCATACGTTGAAATCTAAGCCTCAGGTGCTTCAGAACGTGATCTGGTTTGTGAACATAATTGTTGCACGTCTAATTACTTAAGATTAAGTCATATTGGACTAAGGAGGGTCCCCAATCCAATACGAGTGATGTCCTTATAAAAACGATATATTTGGACACAGAGACAAGCAAGCATAGAGAGAATGAAGACAGAGGGAGAACACCACATATAAGGAATGCATGAGGCCAGCAGAAGCTGGGAGAGGCAGGGAACAGATCCTCCCTCACAGCCCTCAGGAAGAACCAGCCTCCCTGACACTGCTACTGGACTTAGGACCTCCAGAGCTGTGAGAAAATACATTTCTGTTGCTCAAGCCACCAGTTTTTGAAACTTTGTTATGGCAGCTTTAGCAAACAAACACATCACCCATTCCACAACAGAGGTTACGTATTTTAAGTTCTGGAATCAGTAAAAAACAATCCCCTTTGATAGTTAGAGCTGAGGAAGTAAGCCACTGTCAATAATTACACTATTTATTTCCTTTTATCTACCATAACCAATGCACCCCTTATTCTTTCAACCAATGTGTATGGAGTATTTCCATCTGTATCTTTACATTAGGCTATAGAGATTGTGATATATACCACCGAGCAAGAGATGCCAATCTCAGATTTCAGTATGACCCAATTCTTAGAGAGTCATGGAACAAAGACCTGAGGCTGACTTATTTCCCCAAATTTAAATTGCTTAAATCTCATCAAAGTAGAATACATTCTGAAGGTAATATCACCTTTAAATCACGCTGAGGGACAAGAATACCAAATTAAATCACAGAATTAAGCAACTATATCAGTGGGCCACTATCATGCTCAGAAGAGAAGGTGTATAAAGAAATTTTAACTCTTGGTTGAGTGGTGATAGAATAAAGTATATGATATTGTTCAGACCTACTTTTACCCCAAATCTAGGATTTTAAGAAAGAATACCTGATTCTGGGAAATAAAGCCTAGGCTACTTAAAAGACGATGAAGCATAAAAAGTTCAAATATTTTAAAAAGAAAACTTCTAAAATAGATAATAATTTTTGGGAAAGGGAGGATAAAATTGCATCATTCGTGTGTGGTGTTCTTGAGCAAGTGACCCTTGGGTCTACAGTAATATAAAATATTTTTAATCTTCACACAAACTGAACACCTGTATCCAAGTTTCAATGTCAAGGCAACAGTTTGTGTTTAAAGTTCTACAAGTGTAAAGATTTATACTAACATAGTGTTAGAAAACTGTGATGTAATGAAAGCTTGGACATAATTAATTTTTAAGTTGTATACTTCTTCACATTCCTTTACAGGGATTGTCAGGAGAGTAGTAATTGTTTTCTCCTCTGGCTATCCAACCATCTCATACTGACAGCCCATCATCATGGGAATTTACTATCACATTACTGCTTTGCACACTTGAATACCAACATTTCCAAGCTGTAATCAGATACGTTGACAGGAAATGTGGCTTTTAGTTAGTGATTTATGTTTCTGCTTTGAAAAAAAATGTTATTTTAAATATATTTCAATGACAAGTGACCTCCAGGCTTTTTGTTGAAGCACTCAAGAGGGATGCTTTATGATTATCGATCAATAAAATAGTGCTTTGGCATTTTTATGTCCCTCCCTCCCCCCACAAAATGCTACAATAGCAGGTTCTAATGATTAACAGCAGTATGTACTGGTATATTGGTGTATGCCTTAGCTTTTTTCTGTTAACTAGTTCTGTGGATTAGGTAAGTGGTTTGCCTTCTTATGCTAGAGCTGTCTCAGCTACAAAATGGGATCGTCAAGAGTATTTACCTCTGAAGGTGTTTGGAAAAACTGAATAATAAAATCTATGGAAGCCCTAACCGGTTTGGCTCAGTGGATAGAGTGTCGGCCTGTGGACTCAAGGGTCCCAGGTTCAATTCTAGTCAAGGGCATATACCTTGGTTGTGGGCACATACCCAGTAGGGAGTATGCAGGAGGCAGTTGATGGATGTTTCTCTCTCATTGATGTTTCTAACTCTCTATCCCTCTCCCTTCTTCTCTATAAAAAACAAAAAATCAATATATTTATAAAATCCATGGACTACTTCAATGGAGAGAATATCAAGTAAGTACTCAATACTTTTATTTGATGTTGTTATAATGAGTATTTGTGGGGCACTATTCAGGTGACAGGCATTGTGATGAGGACATAAAGATAAGGAAGTCACACCTCTCTCAGACCTTCACAAACTGTTAAAGCAAAAAGGAGGTGGCAGAGGTAAAAGTACTTTGAAAAATAAAAACTCTATATAAATACCAGAATGACATGTTAAATAAATAATGGCCAGTGTACTCAGAAGTAATTTAATGTGAAAATGTGAGTCGGCATCACTCATTAGAATATTGTGACTTTCATTTAAAAACTATACTGCCAGTATTTTAATCCTAAATATGTTGGCACATAACAAATGTTTACAAGTGTCCACTCTGTCCTGGGCAATTACTTCCTAGACTTTTTATCTGGCTAATATTTTGTTTCTGAAGCACATAGTTACACATAAATTATTAAGCTATTTATAAATATAAAATGGTATTGTCAACAGAGTGGTGATAAATTGGCTGGTGTTAGGAATGATTAGTAATGATTTTTGCAACCTGGAAGAAGTTAATTACATATATTCCTGGTTTATAATATGTTTTGTTTGTTTCTTTGTCAGCACCATTGTTATTACTCAAATAGTTCTGAGTATTTTCTTTTCCCAGCAAAATGAAAAGCAACAACAACTACAAAAAAACAACAACAACTTTTAGGAGAAAAATATCAGCAATCACAGTTGTAGGCTATGAAAACATATCTAATACATTTAAAAGATCAGTTGTAAGACTGTATTATTACATACACAGGGCATAATAAAGAATTGCATGTAATTACATGAATCAGTTATGAGATTTCTTTTTCTGGAAACTTTCAAAATTAAATTTATTATCCAATGTAGTTTAGAGATACAACATGAAAAATAGTCAATTTTATTTCCCATTTTACTTCAACATGGGACATCTATTTCTGTCAGGCCAGTCCCCTAAATATAACCCAGGCCTGTTGTTCCCCTTCATTCCTCCTACCCATTTTTCAGGATCCTACCAATATTATCACCTCCCCCGTGAATTTTCCCTGACAATTCCAGCCCACTCCACTCTCAACTTTTCTGAAATAGTATTGCTCTTGTAAGAACCTGTACCACAAAATTCGGCACTTAATTATATATTGCTTTGTATTATTTTCTATTTGTGTCATAAACATCCTCTCTCCCATGCTATATTATAACTTCTCAGCAAATGACCTATTCTCATGCCTTTCTGTCTCTCCTTCAGCATTTAAAATATGGGCATATCATAGATACTCAATAATTCATTGACTAATGACTTTTCTAGGCTTGTTATAACTTTAGCTCTATAATATTAAAAAATTCAGAGAAAAAGAAGACCAGAGATGCTTATATTAATTATTTCAAATGATGAAATCATTCATATCTTGATGACAAGGTAAACAATAATGGTGAATGAAAGGTCCATCCCAAATAGCTCACATACATTTTGAGTTTTGGAGCGTTATTACTACCTATGGAGTATTTGGGTTTGATTCCACTCTTTACTTGTATTGGTATCAACCCTTTGGTACCTATTGCCTCAAAGTAAATCAAGGTGCTCTGAAAACTAAATTTGTGATAAGGCTTTATTCTGCTTCACACATGTATTGGTTACAGGCAGGGCTAGCATAAGAGACTTTTATTAGAAAGTTTCTGATTCTTAGAAAATTCTATAAAGTTCTTTTATCTCAATTTAATAAAAAGTAAATATCTTTGAGGAAGTTACCACTGGGATCTTGGAAATCATCTAGGCTATCTTTCTCATCTACAGGCCAATTATATAAAAACTAGAGGCCTGGTGCACAGATTCCTGCACAGGTGGGGGGTGTGGCCTGCAGGGATCTGCCCGCTGTGTGAGCACCACTGATCCCGGTAAGCTGAGGGGCTGTGGACCTGCCCTCTGAGCAGCTGCTGAATGAGGAAATTAATCTGAGCTCATATTTCAGGGTAATATCTTGGGTAAAGGCGTGTTCTGTGTCCTGGAGGAACCTGGCAAAGAGCTTTGTACCCCAAAGCCAGTTGGTGAATGTCCTTGATGTGTGATGCCAGGTCAGTAACACCATCTGGGATGTTCAGGGCAGCTGTGCTCCAGGATCCTCAGCCATCAGGACAGCCTCCCCAGGGGGCCGCAGTCGTGTCCCCTCTTGCCATCTGCCTAAGCCAGCTCCCCACGATCTTTCTAGAACACACCTTAAAGGGCCTGCATCAGCTGGTGGGGTCTGGCCAGAATCTGGATGGTCTCAGGTATTTGATAGATGCAGAGACTCTGCCTCACCCTGGGCCTGCTAGAGGCTGTTCTCACTGTGGGAGCAGCTGCTCATCCCAGTCACCTGAGCGGTGCTCCCACTATGGGAGTGCACTGACCATCAGGGGGCAGCTCCTGCATTGAACACCTGTCCCTTGGTGGTCAGTGTGTATCATAAAGACTGGTTGACTGGTCATTCTGGTCATTCTGCCATTTAGTTGCTGGGCTTATATATATATGGCTTACTATCACAAGGGTCTCTTTATCAGTTTATAAAATGGTCAAAATATTGTGGTATTGTTTTTTTGGTGTTTGTTTTTTATTACTTTAATCGTTTATCTTCTAATATTTAGAAAAGCCTCCAAGCCCAAATTCATGTTTTATAATCGAAGTGTTCTAAATTGAAACTCCAGATTTGTTGCTTATTAGTTATGTTCACATATTTAAAATCAGGTGGGAGAATAATTGTATTTCATTTAAAGATAGTTTTAGAGAGCTTTAGAGATACTAAATTATTGAACACCTCTTTGGTAACCCATGAACTGCCCTATTTTCAATTTTGCCGGGCCAGATTGCTTTTCCCTTGATAAAGACTTGCCTTTCTTCTCACTAAATTTAAACTCATATTCTATGTGGTAAGCAGAATAATAGATCTCTAATGATGTCCAGGTAGCAGTTCCCAAACCAGTTCAAGTGTCACTTCTTCCACAAAAATGCTTACTTCCTCCCTGCCCTTTCTGGATTGTAAGATTTCTAGTCCCTAAATCAACATCGGACCTTTTCTTTACAATTTCTTATTGCACTTAGCACCTTAATATTTATTTTATCACTTTCATCCATGTTGATAATGGTCTCTTCTAAATTATAAGATCTTGTAGAGTTACCTTACCAATGGGTGCTCTATTTGTTTCTTTTAATTATGTTATTTATTTTAACCTTATCATTCTTATAGTTTGGGGGTCAATGTTTTGTATATTATAGGTGCTCAATAAGTATATTTTGAGCTACCAATGGTGTTTTCCACTTATGCCAATTTTGAGAAACAGAGTCACTCATATTCAGCAAAGCAACAACCCTAGAAAATATTAACCAAAGCCTAAAAAGTGTCACTAAATTCATAGAAAATATTCTCTGCAAGTGTTCAGTGGGGTTCAGACATAATATTTTTCACTTTCAACCCCAATTTAAATTGCCTGCCATAGCAAGTATGTTTGAAAAAAATTATTAGTTCATGAAGTCTGTTTTCTACAGACTCTGAAGGTTCTTTTTGATGAGGCAGCATGACACATTGTGGGGACTGAATTTTAGATCTGTGCAGACACTTGACTGAAGTTTGCATGTCTGAATATCTCAATTTATAGGACCTCTCCATTAAGATTATAATGTCCTAGAGGCCCAGTACAAAACTTTGTGAACAGGGGCGGTCCCTCGGGATGGCCTATGGGGATCAGGCTGAAACTTGCTGTCCAATGCCACCTGCAGCTCCTACCTGCTGCTCAACCTGGTCCCACACTGCCTGCCACTGGCTCGAACCCAATCAGTCCCAATCATGAGAGACTTGCGCCACCATGGCAGTGCTCGCCAGCTGTGAGCCCTGTGTCTGGTACCCTCCTGAGGGGAGTGGCCTGCAGTATCGGATGAAACTGGCTCTCCGACATTCCCCGAGGGGTCCTGGATTGTGAGAGGGTGTAGGCCAAGATGAGGCACCCCACCAGTGCACTATCAGGGGCAGGGAGGGACCGTGGGAGGGCTCCAGGGAATGTCCGGCCCATATTGCTCAGTCCTGATAGGCTGGATCCCAGCAGTCAGCTAACCTACTGGTTGGAGTGTCTGCCCCCTAGTGGTCAGTGCATATCATAGCGAGCAGTTGAGTGCATATCATTAGCATATTATGCTTTGATTGGTTGAATAGTAGACTGGTCACCAGGCAATTAACATATTAGGCTTTTATTATATAGAATGGCTATAAAGTTGATTTCACAGTGTTTTCTGATGACAATGGTCAGCTGATTAGTATTTTAGAAATAAAGAAAAAAAAGTACAAATATAATCACCATAGGAATCAATATTTTTTTAAAAAATATTAATTTTAGAGAAGGACAGGAAGGGAAATAGAAGGAAAGAGATTTTTTGGCTTCACTTACTTATTCATTCATTGGCTGATTCCTGTATATGCTCTGATTGAGGGTAGAACCTAAAATCTTGGTGTATTGGGACGATACTCTAGCCAACTGAGCTACATGGCCAGGGGCAGGAATCAATATTTTAAGCTCTAAAAATAATATCCTAATTAGTGGTGATGTGCATTTTTTTGGATACATCTGTAGTTAATCACAAAAGATTAATAATTGTTGTGGGGTTAGTATATCCTACCATGGCAGAAGAAATGAAACCTGATTAAGGTAAACTGACATTAACCTTGGTAGTATTTTTTGAAATTGTTCCCAAATAGAACCAATTTTTTTAAAATTATGGAAGAAAGTTATCTATCCATCTAATCTAATAAAAGAGCAATATGTAAATTAACCCTCACTCCATTACACCTAAGCCATGCCCACCAGCCAAGCCATGCCCACCAGACAATCAGAGTGATGATATGGAAATTAACCCAGCCAAGATGGTGGCCGGCAGCCACAGAGCTAGAGCAAACAGGAGGCCAAAAATGGAGGAAACTGCCTGCCTAGGCTGGCTGTGGCCTCCACTCAAGGCAACAAAGTTTCAATTATAGAAGATAAATAAACCCCAGAAACCTACTTCCAGTCAGCCTCGCTGGGACATTGGGTCAAAGAAAGCTGTGGCCAGCCTGCAAACAGCCCTCAGCCCCTCACCCAGGCTGGCCAGGCACCCCAGTAGAGACCCGAACCCTGAAGGGGTTATGGCCAGCCTGAAAATGGCCCTCAACCCCTCACTCAGGCTGGCCAGGCACCCCAGTAGGGACCCAAAACCTGAAGGGGCTGTGGCCAGCCTGAAAACAGCCCTAAGCCCCTCAGCCAGGCTGGCCACACCCCCATAGGGTGAAGGTCCTCACTGGGGGAATTGGCCAGCCTATAAACAGCCCTCAGCCCCTCACACAGGCTGGCCAGGCATGGCAGCAGGTGGACATCCCCCAAGGGGTCCCAGACAGAGAGGGCACAGGCTGGGATGAGGGACTCCCCTGGGTGCACAAATTTTTGTGCACCAGGCCCCTAGTGCTATCTAATAAAAGAGTAATATGCAAATTTACCATCACAAGATGGCTTCCCCCATGTGGTCACAGATGGCCGCCATAAGATGGCCAGCAAGGGAGGGCAGTTGGGAGGAACCCAGGCCTGCATGGGAGGACAGTTAGGAGGGACCCAGGCCTGCAGGGGAGGACAGTTGGGGGGAACCAAGCTGGCAGAGGGGGACAATTGGGGAGGACCAGGCTGGCAAAGGAGAACACTTGGGGTGGACCAGGATGGCAGAGGAGGGCATTTGGGTGGGAGGGTACCATCCTGATAGGGGGAGGGCAGTTAGGGGCAATCAGGCCAGTATAGGAGCAGTTAGGCATTGCTCAGGCTGGCAGGGGAGTCGTTAGGGGCAATCGGCAGGCGAGAAGTCAGGAGCCAGCAGTCCTGGATTGTGATAGGAATGTCCGACTGCCCGTTTAGGCCAATTCCCACCGGTGGGATCGGGCCTAAACGGGCAGTCGGACATCCCTCAAGGGATCCCAGATTGGAAAGGGTGCAGGTTGGGCTGAGGGATACCACTCCCAACCCCCACTCCCACTCCGTGCATGAATTTCGTGCACCGACTCTCTAATATATATAAAAGCCTAAGTGACTGGTAGACTGGATGACTGGATGATCAGCTGGTAGCTATGATGTTCATTGACCACCAGGGGCAGATGTTTAACATAGGAGCTGTCCCCTAGTGTCAATGTGCTCCCACAGCAGGAGCACTGCTCAGCTGATCAGCTGACCAACTGGCGCCAAATGCTGGGCTCATGTCTGGCGAGCACAGCTGTGGCTGAATGAGCCTCTCCCACTTCCGTGGAAGTGCTACTGAGCAGCAGCGGCGGCAGGTGCAGTAAGGTCGGGGTGAGTGGGAGCACCGCTCTGGCCGCCTGCCTCTTTGGGCACTACTACATCCTCCAAGGGGTCCTGGATTGGGAGAGGGTACAGGCAGGCCAGGCTGAGGGACCCCACTAGTGCATGAATCTGTGCACTGGGTCTCCGGTTTATCAATAAAAGGGAAAGTTAAATCTTTAAAAAGTATACGTTTTTATTTAGTGGCTCTAATAAAAAATTTAATTCACATTATTTTGTGTTTTTTTTTTTGTCATTACTTTGAAATTTCAATATAATAGTTGTGATTTAATTACATGATACAAAAACAAGTTTTCCAGACCCCATCGGCATACTACACTGAGAGAAGAGCAATTGATTCTGTTGAACAATGCACTGACTTTTCAGAAGATAATTAGGAAATTTTTAATGTACAAACAGAATTACTCAATGGCTCATACATTAAAATGTTGAAGACTCTTTGAAAATAGCATTTTAATGAAGGATCATGTCTTCAGCTTGTAAACTTTTCAAAGCACTATGTCAAATGAAGAGATAAAACAACCCTTCTGATGTCACTAATCACACTGAAAAAGTAATTCTCCTTTGAAAAGCAGATGGCAGATGCTTTCATGGACAAGCAGCAGTTGTGAATTGATATGTTAATGCAGAACCTGTCTTTCTTAGATTGGCTCAGCCTTTGGTGTGAGTGAATTTAAAAAATTTTTTTTTCCTTGTCTTAGAAATAACTGTAATGGTTTTTTTCTCATGCTGACTTTTAAGTATTTAAAGGAAAACAACAGTTGATAGCTCATCAAGGCCTATGAGCCTCCCCTAAGAATTAACATTAGTAAAAAAAAAAAACACACTTCCATTTCCAGCGAGGGAGTCATTAGGGGCACTTAAGCAATGAAAGCTACTAGGAGCTACACTTTGAAGAATTTCTGTAAGGACTTCAATATATCATTTGCCCATATTTTACGGTGATCTATCACTCAAAGAGCAACCTCATTAACAGATCATTTGGGTTATCAAGAGTTTTGATGGACTCAAGCTTCTAACCCAATAACATGCTTTAGTATAACAATAGCACAAACATCTGCCGCACAGAGTAGTCTAACTTCCTCTTCTCTTGTATACCACTGGAATTTTCAGTGTTGGGGGCAAAAGGCAGAAGAAACAAAGTCTTACAAGAAAAAAAAATGTTACAGAAGGCCATTATCAGAAATAAACAAATGATGAGCAATGGGTTAAGCTAATACTACTAATTCAATTAGAGCTGAAGAGGATGACTCTTAACATGGTCACCCCAGAACAAAACTGCTCAGAAGGAGAGGCAGAGAAGTCTGCACAAGTAGACGTGGTTCAACTTAATATACAGAATACATAGATTTAATGTTGACAGTATCAATGTTGACAAAATATAGCTGTCATGTAATATAGATGGAACATACTTATATATAATCTATACTTAATCCCTGTGGGAGACAAAAAGACAACAGTGACGAAATTTTCTCATTATTCTCGTTATGTACTCATGTGTTTTAGTAGAGGAGTTAATATTTGGATTGAGTTTGCAGGAAGTTTATATTCAGAATAAACTGCCAGGAACAATTCTACAGGAAGAGGCTTCTCTGGAGAGGCTATTTTGGACTAGAATCCAAATGGGGGCAGAAAGTGGAGCCGTGACACTGGCAATGGAAAGAAGGGAACATGTGTTCTACAAAAAATGGATGAAATGAAATGATATTCAAATATTTGACAGCTGGTCCTTCCATGCACTGACTAATCAGAATGGACATCGACTGAAAGAACCTGAGAATGACAGAATGGGAGCATTCTGGCTGATTAGCAGCCTGGTGGGAAGGGCGAATACCGAGAACCACCCCATGTATTCCGAGATCTACTAAGACTTCTCCTGACATTCCAGCTGACATGAGAGAATGGAATCCTAGTCCTGTGTAATGCCATTTAGAGTTCTGTGTTGCTTTCTTTCACAGTTTAAGGATTTCTTGAAAATTCTATTTTTATATTTAAAAAAAAAAATGTCTGAATTCACCTTTGATGAAGAAGGCATGATTGACACTGTACCCTGAGAACTCTCCACATTCACTATTTCATTTCTAACCAATCTGTTCTTGTCTGGGGGAGTCACATATAAAGTTAAAATCCTCAGGACTCATATTTCTGTCCTCAATATAATCTTAAAAGTTCATTTTTCCAAATGTGATGGCTTCACTGGTCATTAAAGTCCACAAGCCTTAAATGTATATCAGTATACAGATCTTGCTTCTGAGTTGCAGAGTTTTATTCAAATGTGCACTTAGTTGTCTCACTGGCAACTCAAATCCATAAGACATTGCCACACAAAAGTTGGCCTCCAAGGATACAGAAAATGTATGATAATCTACTATGTCATTGCCCAAGCACACACACTCGCAAAATGGAGTCTTTTATGATTTCTTGTTCTCCCATCTAGGATGACCAAACATCATGACTTTCCTGGAACTGAATAATTTCCTGGAATTTGGAATTTTCAGTGCTAAAATGGGAATAATTTTGGTCAAATCAGGATAGCTGGTCACCCTCTTATATGGCACAAAGTCCTGTTGGCTCCATGCCTAGATATCCGTATCTGTCAATTATTTCCATTCTCAGGATTAATATTGTCATCTCTCTATAGGGCTTGAGGCATCCATTCTCCTCCTCCATTTCCCACCATCCAAATGACTTCTGCACAGACCTTAATGAAAAACAAGATTATTATGGAACTTTCTCCTATCCTTCCTATTGTCTGTAAGATTAAAGCCATGGAAATCGGGTCCCACCTATCTCCCACCCTCATCTTTCATTATTCTTTAATTATGCCTTGTGTTTTAGCGCTACTGACCTTTCTATTACTCAAATGTGTCAGGAAACAGGACTGGGATGACTTCTATTTCCTACTTCTCCATATTGAATCCTCATCTTTCAGGTCTCATATTTAATATCATTTCTTAGAGATATTTTTCCTTTTCCCTCAGACAAGACTAGCACTTATTTTCCTTCTATAGCAAGCTACACTTTTCACAGAACACAACAGCATTTACTATTCGTCCAATATCCATCTCCCAAGAGATAGACTTTCTTATTTTATTATCATATTCACTATCATATCTCCAGGAACCCCCCTCAGTGCCTCAATACAATACATACTTATGAGACAAATAAATATTTGAAAATAGACTATTTATTTGTATGATGTGACACCCTATTGTATGTTCAGATATCTCAGTTAAACAATAAACCTATGTTAAGGAAAGTAATTAAGGCCATAATCCTATATAATAAAGGGCTAATATGCAAATAGACCAAATTGCAGAACCACCGGTCACTATGATGTGTACTGACCACCAGGGGGTATGTATGGAACATGGTGGCACTGGCCGAGGTGGGATGGTGGAGCAGGTGAGCAGGGGTGCCAGACCAAGGCGGGCACTTGGGCACTTTTATTGGGGTGAACCTTTGGTAGTTATTAAAAACTAGAGGCCCAGTGCATGAAAATTCATGCAGGGGAGGGGGAGTCCCTCAGCCCAGCCTTCCCCCTTTCACAGTCCGGGGTGGGAGGCGACCCTGCAATCAGGGGAAGGTGATGCCCCTCTCACACCTCTGCTGCTGCCATTGTGAGCCTCGGCTGGCCCTGGTTACCTGAGCCTCGGGCGGCCCTAGGAGGTGGGGCAGCCAACATTCGAGGCTTGCCTGCACCTTGGGCCAGCCCTGGGTGGCTGGGGGGCTGAGAGAACTGGGGGATTCCGGAGGCAGGGGCTCAGAGCCCGGCGTTGCCACATGCCTGCTGCCCTGGTGGGGCTGAGGGTACTGGGCACTGCCATCTTGTGGCTGTGGGTGCCACCATATTTGAGGGTGGGGCAGTCAATTAGCATATTCCCTCCTTATTGGCTGTGGGCACCACCATCTTTGCAATGGTGTGATGGTCAATTAACATATTCCCTCTTTATTAGATAGGATTATTTGCTCCTGCACACTGCCATCCTGCCTGCCGCTCACACCCATTGTCAGCGCTGGCCCTGTTCACACTCTCAGCTGACACCAGAGCTGACACTTGCACTTGCTGCTGGTGCCAAGTGCTAGTCCAGATCACTCAGTGCCATCAGTGGGTGCGAGTGGCAGCTGCCAGCCCTGATCACCCCTGAGGGATTCTCCACCTCCTCTTGCTCCTGAGGGGCGACTGGGGTAGCAGCCTCTGCTTGAACCCACTTCTGGCACTGGTCCCAATCACTCCATGCTGTCAGCGGGTTTGAGCAGGGCCAGCACCAACAGTGCATGGGAGTGGCACCAGCAGGAGCGAGGCTGCCAGCAGACAGAGGACTGGGTGGGAGGAGGGTGGTGGGAGGGGCCAGGTGGGGAACAGAGGATGGGCCGAGACCCACCCCTGTGCCTACTGCAGCCTCTCAGCCCACAGTGCACAAATTCGTGCACTGGGCTCCTAGTCTCTCATAAAACTTTAGAACATTTTACTATATTCCATTGAATCTAAGTAAGGCAACATTGCCTGTAACATGCCATTATCATAAGTCCAACCCAAGATGAAAATGAAAATAAGCCATAAAATGCTATTTACTAAAAGACACACCCAGTTTTCAGGCATTAAAAAGTGAATAAATGGGGAAAGCCACAAAGCAAAAAATACCCCTAAACATGTGTCAAATTTACACACTTCTCTCCATACTTCCCACTCTCTCCTTGGTCCATGGAGCCTCATTTATAGGCTATTGATGCTGTGGTCTCCAAACTCATATCTTCCCTTGTATTCTTGAATGCCCAGTTCATTCTCCACATTGTATCCAGAATGATCTACTTAAATTGTGAACCTGATCACATCACCCATATCCCTGCAAGACCTCATTCCTGCTAAATCTGTGTCATATCATACACACAAATACCCTCTAACTTTCTATCCTACTGGCATGGTTTATAAAATATGCCTACCTCTTTCATTTACCTGGAATATTCTACAACTCACTGTCCTCACCTCAATCCTTCTCCAACGCATCATCATATACAGTTTAATATAAAACTTCCCTTCTTTAGAAAGATGTTCAGTGATCCTGCCATTGTCATTAGCAAACCCCCTCTCCTCATCCCTGTCATTGTTCTTTCTCTAAGACACATCCTGTCTTCTTGTTTCATAGCACTCACCTCAAATTTTCACTGTATTTACTGTGTGTTTATGCATGCAAAACCTGGGCATATGCCTCTGACCAGGAATTGAACTTTGACCTCTTCTTTCATAGGTCAATGCTCAATCACTGAGCCATGCTGCCTGGGCAGAAGAAAAGTTTTATTTATTGAGTTTTATTTTTTACCCAGATATTTTCAAATTATTTTTAATCAGAGATAGTTTTATAGCAATAATTTTATTTTTCTAATAAAACTATTTTTGAAACCTCAGAATAAATATTTACATTTATAGACCTTAGTATCATTTGTTGTGTTTCATTTTGAAAAGTAATCAGACTTGAAATAAAATGTGTATTACAAGGTGAAATCATTAAAATGACATTTCTCCTTCGATGTTTGGAAAAAATTGATAAATGACTAATAAGAAAATATTACTATGCAAAATTTATGAAAATTATAGAGCAAAAACAGACCAATTTTAATAGAGTCAGTGCCAATTACATCTCACACTTCAATGCCAGGAAAAGCAAATTTGATTTTGACACATGTAATTGTGTTAGGAGTAATTTCATGTAGAGAAAAATGCTATTCATCTTTAATATCCTTGGGGACATTTTGTTCAACCAACTTCCACTTTTCTAATGCCGGGACATAGCTTATGTAAAATGAGGACAGTTACTGTTTCTCTGTCCTTGAATATTGTGAATATGTACATCAATCTTATAGAAATACGTGTTTCCACCTATGCATGCACTCATTCCTTCACTTATTCACCTTTTATTGAACAAATTGTATGTCAGGCATTGTACGAGGCTCTATATGTGCAACCATGAATAACTCTAAGAGTTAAAATAGAAAAAAAACTAATTAAAATAGAATTTTTAATTTTCATCTCTCTGATAATTAGTGACACTGAACATTTTTTTCCACGTGTCTCTTGGCCTTCTGTAGGTCTACTTTGGAGAAGTGTCAATTTAGGTTCTCTGTCCATTTTTTAATTGGATTATTTGTCTTTCTTTTGTTACATTGTATGAGTTCCTTATGTATTTTTTATATTAACCCCATATTAGAGATATCATTGGCAAATATCTTCTCCCATACAGTGGGCTCCCTTTTCATTTTGCTGGTGGTTTATTTTTCTTTGCAGAAGGTTTTTATTTTGATGTAGCCCAATTTTTTTTATTTTCTTCTTTGTTGCCCTTGCCCTAGGAGATGTATCAGCAAACATCTAATATAATAAAAGAGAAACATGCAAATTTGACTGTTACCACCAGCCAATCAGAGCGGCTGTATGAAAATTAACCCAGCCACAAACCAAAGGCTTCTGTTGCAACTGCCTGCCTAGGCTGGCTGAGCCTCTGCTCACAGCCACGCCCACCAGCCAATCAGAGCGGCTGTATGCAAATTAACCCAGCCAAGATGGAGGCCAACAGCCAAAGTCTTCTGTTGTAACTGCCTGCCTTGGTTGGCTGAGCTTCTGCTCACAGCCACGCCCACCAGCCAATCAGAGCAGCTGTATGCAAATTAACCTAGCCAAGATGGAGGCCAACAGCCAAAGGCTTCTGTTGCAACTGCCTGCCTAGGCTGGCTGAGCCTCTGCTCACAGCCACGCCCACCAGCCAATCAGAGCGGCTGTATTCAAATTAACCCAGCCAAGATGGAGGCTGGCAGAGCGGCTCTGCACTGGGAGCCTCCACGGCTGGCCAGCATAGCTGTGCCAGGTGTGTCAGCTCAGTGGGAGGGGGGGTCCGGCCTGGGGCCTCCTCAGGGCATCCAGGAACGCCTGTTCTGGGTCTGCTGCCTGGCTCTGCCCCAGGGGCCTCCTCGGGGGCATGCGGGAGCACCAGTCCAGGGTCCGCTACCTTCATCCGCCCCCCAGGGGCCTCCACAGGGCGTGCGGGAGCTTCTGCTGCACAATGCGGAGAATCCGAAGCCAGTTCACTGCCCAGCTTCACCCCAGGTATGTTTGCTCAGCAGCAGGGCCCCACCGAGGGATCCTGCACCAGCGTCCGCCCCTGGCTTGCCACCCAGCTCTGCGCCAGGTGTGTCCCCTCAGTGGTGGGGGCCCACCAGGCGTATGCAATCGTGGGTCCTCTGGTGGGAAACCCCCAGGCCTGCACTCACCAGCCCTCCCACCCCCCAGTGCACGAACCCTGAAGGGGCTGTGGGCAGCCTGAAAATGGCTCTCAGCCTCTCACCCAGGCTGGCCAGGCATGCCAGCAGGTGGACATCCCCCCGAGGTGTCTCAGACTGAAAGAGGGCACAGGCCGGACTGAGGGACCCCCACCCCCCGAGTGCACAAATTTTTGTGCACCGGGCCCCTAGTATTGTTATGAGAGATATCTGAGATTTTGCTGTCTATGGTTTCTTCTAGGATTTTTATGGTTTCATGACTTACATTTAACTTTTTTTTGTTAATTTTTAGTGTATTCTTGTGTATGATGTAAGTTGGTGGTTTTTTTTTTTTTTTTTGCATGTACCTTTCCAATTTTCCCAACAACATTTATTGAAGAGACTGTTTTGATTCCATTGTATGCTCTTGCCTCCTTTGTCAAATATTAATTTGGCGTAGTGACCTGGGTTGATTTCTGCGTTCTCTATTCTGTCCCATTGATCTGTATGTCTTGTGCCAATAGTAGGCTGTTTTGATTACAGTGGCTTTATAGTATTCATTGATATCTGGTATTGTGCTCTCTCCAACTTTGTTCTTCTTTCTCAAGATTGCTGAGGTTATTCAGGGCCTTTTTTAGTTCTACATAAATTTTTTGAGTGTTTGTCCTAGATCTGTGAAATATGCTGTTGGTATTTTAATAGGGATTGCATTGCATCTAAAGATTATTTTGGATAGTATGGACATTTTCATGATGTTAATTCTATCAATCCATGAACACGGGATATTCTTCCACTTGTTTATACCTTCCTCTGTCTCTTTTTTCAATGTCCTGTAGTTTTCTCAGTACAGATCTTTTACCTCCTTGGTTAAGTTTATTCCTAAGTAGCCTAATTTTTTTTGTTGCAATGGTAAAATATAATATATAATTACTTTTTAAAAGATAAGTGCTAATAAATAAAAAGGTAAGTGATAGAGTATACATATGCACAAATATCAAATACCATTTCACCTCATGAGGGGGCAATGCACACTGAGGATTAAGAAAATATAGTGGTTGCATGAAGATCTCACAGCTAGTGAATGGAAAGGCTGGTGCTGGAATTCAGGTCTCCCCATTCCTATAACAAGGAACTCCCTTTACTGAATGTTCTTAGGCACCTCTACTTTACACGTGGATGTACAATTTATATAAACCTCATTTAATTCTCATAAGCATGCAAAAGAACAATGTTATTCCCATTACACTGTTGAAGAAACAGACTTGCACAGTGTGAGTAATTTCCCAAGTCAGAGTGTTAGTAAATAACAGGGCCAGAATTAGGTGTGTCCTGAAAACTACACAACACCTATTATTCCCAGCTTCCTGTCTATCCCAGTTCACTCAATGGAATCCTTCAATTAAAATTATAAATAACTACCATTTATTGAGCACTTGTCATATACCAGATGTTCATGAATCAACTTGTTTAATCCTCACAAAAACCACAGGTAGAAACTACTGTTCCCACAGCATAATGAGCTCTATCTGCTCTCCTGTAGATGAAGAATTCAAGGACTAATGTCTCTAGCAACCTCAGCACGGGTCAGTCTAATAAGGGTAGTCATTTATTTAATTATCTATCGGCCAGAAAATACATCACATTGGAGTTATATACACAATCCATTACAAGTTGCAAACCCAGAGAAGTCAGTATTTCTTTTTCTATCTCCTCTACTTTGCAAAGGTATGTCATGGCTAAAAAATGAACTTGAGTATCTGGAATCAGAGTCATATGTGCCAATTATCAATTTCTGTTGTGATTCCTCCCTTCCTCCAACCAACCTAAATCTCATGCAAAGACTTGCAATGCTTGTTGGTAGAAGGAGTGAGAACTGATAAGCAGCAAGCACTGTGGTTCCCTTTTCCTCCCTGAAGCATTCCAGGTGGATTATGTAGTGGCAGCAGATATGGTTTCATGATATAAATAAACAAAGAGGTTCCAGTGGTGATTAGCAAGGTCCCTGGAAACTTCATAAATAAGCACCAACTTGTAACCTAGTCTAGAAACATTGGCACAAGTGACTAAATGCAATATGACAATAACATATTACAGGCATATGAGTTGAAATAATCTGAAAATAACTTTTTATGTGGAATGATAAGGTAGAAGTTATAATACATCATTCAAAGACATGCAAGCACCTTGCCACTAGGAAACACCTCAAAAATATAAAAGTTTTGAAACAATGTAAGTAAAGATAAATAATGCAAAAGGTTATAAGTACATATTCACAAAAGTGTGTCGCTGCACAAATAATTTGCCTTCCACCAGGAAGATATCTTTTGAGATTTTTCTCCAATAAAATTTTAAAGTTAAGCAGGCACCATTATTCAAAAACAAAAACAAAAGCACAATTCTTCTCTGTACATGGCACTTCATTAAAGTACAGATCACTCTGCATAATAAATGGGTGATAGTACAGTGTCTCCAGATTCAGACATAACTGACTTCAAGTTTGCAAGAAAATGAGTTACCTTGCTAATAGCCCTTAATTACAATCAGAAAGTGACTTATCTTGTATTCCAATAACAAATGCTTTGACTCTCATTTTTTACCTTATTTGAAGGGCAACAGAAGCTGAATGCAATGCCTTTCAAATTTAGAAAAGCAATTGAACAGATGGCAACACTGTGCCTGGGATGACAAGTCAGAGATACCATCACAACTAAAACATCAGTGTATACAAATAGCCCCTCTGACTTTAAGATCTGTGGTCTCAGTGAGAGAGATATGGGAAAACAAACAAACAAACAAACAAACCACCCTGAACACTCAGTTATTTTGTCAAACTCAACCAATGCATGTTTATAAACTACAGTTTCTATGTCTCAGAGGCACAGAATTGGTATGGGCTAATCTAAACTAATAAAAGTGAAATATTAAAATTAACCGTTTCTCCGAGACAGGGTAAGCCACGCCCACCAGCCAATCAGAGCGGCTGTATGCAAATTAGCCCAGCCAACATGGCGGCCGCCACCCATGGACCTGAGTAAATGTTTAGGCAGCGTCCGTTGCAGCAGGAGCGAGAGGGAAACTGTTTTCGGCCCTCGGCGAGCAGCCTCCGAAACATGTTTCAATAATGTATCAATCATAGAATCCTCGGGAGCTGAAGGGAACAGCAGACCTAGCCTGAGTCTAAAACTATAACATTGTTGCAGTATAGACTCTGCGAGGTGAGGC